>MU695835.1:65483-81158 GCA_026770625.1 Nicotiana glauca
CGGAGCTTCTGTATCCCCGATACGCTGCCCCCCTCGGCTCGAGTTGTCCGCTCGGGTAAGCCAGGTTCTAGAACAATAAACCCGAGTTTTTAAACCTAGAAAAACAAAGCCTCATGTCGAATCCCTAGTAGGAACATTTGTTTTCATCATGTACATTTGACTTTGGAGACTCAACACAGGGGTTGGGTCTATCTAGGACTGGTGTACCTGAAATATAAAGACCAATATGATGCATCTTACGTGCTACTTGTGCATTCATTTGCTTCGGATTTGAATGTTGACCGGCTTATAAGGAAAATTTAGGGAAAATTTAATGAGATGGTTGAGAGGGATAAATGCCTGCTTTGAAAAATCTAATGTCCAAATAGTGCCGAAACTCTGCCAAATTTTGAAAAATGAAAAAAAGGAATAAAAGGAAAAAAAAAAATTTTGTTTTAAAAAAATTATTTGTTTTATTTGCCGATGAAACGAAAAAAAAAGAAAAAAAATATTTTTAAAAATGGTTTATTTATTTGCCAATAAAAGAAAAAAAAAGGGTTGCATCTTGTTTCCAAAAAATAGATTGTTTTATCTACCCGAACTACATCAGTTTGATTCTTACCGGAGGTGAGATACGTAGGCAGCCCCCATCGGGTTCAACTTCCCCTTTTGCAGAAAATAGCCCCAAAACAACAAAATTTTTAGTGTTGTCATAAATAAGTTAGGCGATGCCATTCTTGTCTGAAATAAGACGAATGTCCCAAAAGGACGCCGGAAGACCATTTTTGCAAGAACAGTCACCCTGAGTCATTTTTAACGGTTAGCAGGCACAACCTTAAAATCTTCCTCCTTGAAGTGCTAAAAGGCCGTATTTGCAAAATCAATATGTGATTTTTCTTAAAAGTAATCTTTTTGAAAAAATGATCACTTTTTCCTTTGGAGTCATTAAATCACCTTAAATAAATGTGCAGGATGAGCACGATTGAAATTGAACCCTTCACATTCCTTAAAGAGATCCCTTGAAGTTGCATCTGTGGTGGAATGACCTAGGCAAGGGTAGTATAGAGACGGTGGTGAAAGTTCTGGGCAGTCTCGTTAGGTTATTGAACATCAAGCCGAGGCAGGATATTATTGAAGCATTGATACCTTTTTGGGACTCAACTCGCAATGTGTTCCGGTTCTCAGATTTTGAGCTCACGCCGACCTTAGGAGATGGCAGGTTATACAGGCCTCAACGGAAACCTGAAGGGTCAATATCCTTTGTCACCAAGACCGGTATCTCCACACTGATTTTTGGATTTACTGAGTATTAGTCGTGATGTTCAGAACGAGGACTTATCTAAAGGATGTTGTACTCTCATGTTCTTGTATCAGCATTATGGTAATCCTCGGGGTTTCGAAGAGCCGAATCTTAGGCTGACCCATGCCGAGAATAGAGACAAATGGGAAGCGAGGCGAGGTTTGGCATTCATAACATCATTCTTGGGGGTGGTGATCTGTCCGTGCAAAGATGCTAAGATAGAAATAGGCCTCGTAGGGATGGTCGATGTTGTGATTAAAAAGGCCAACAACATTGTAGTTCCTTTGATTTTGTCAGAAATCTACCGAGCTTTAACTGTCTGCCGGGAAGGAGGAAGATTTTTTCAAGGTTGCAATTTGCTACTTCAACTGTGGATGCAAGAACACCTTTGTCATCAGGCGGGATATATGAATGCCGGTTTGACCGGGTTAAAATGCATTGAAAAGTTTGACAAACGAGTAACGGGTATTGAATTTCCAGAAGGTACTAAAGTTTGGTTTAAACAACTAAGATCCTTAACGTCTGATAAAATTGAATGGCCATTTGGGTGGCTTTCCATCACTGAAGCAGTATACATGTCGGCTGGAGAGTGCTATATTCTCTTAATGGGCATCCAGAGCATCCAGCCATATGCTCCCCATCGGGTATTGCTGCAATTGGGAAGGTTTCAAATCGTCCCTAATGATGAAGACCTGAGCAAACAAGTCATTGAGTTAGGTCCCAGAGCTGCATTTCTAGAGGATAGAATTCGCAAGTTATGGAATGAGTGCAGATTCCTCGAGCCCAGAACCATGGTCCGGGATTTAGCTAGAGGCGAAGTGGACCCAAAGTATAATGTATGGTTTGGGAAGAGATTCCATATTCCCCTAAGAACTGCTAAAAGAGCCCATGTCCAGCAATTTACGGATGACTCACGAGAACAATGGGGTTGGCTGGCTAAGGAAGAAACCTACAGGGCCGAAATAAGCAAACTGGAGAAGCAGGCCATGCATCTTCAATTTGAAAAGGATGTTCAAGCCGCTGCAGACGAGGGGGAAAAGAAGAGGCTAATCCAAGAAAGTGAGGCCCTTAAGGATCAGATCCGAAAAATGAGAATAGCTATCAAGAAACCAGAAAGGAGTCGGGCTGACCAGAAACTCATAAACGAACTGAAAGGGAAAGCCCGCGAGAGACAAATGAACTTGTAGAGATCGGAAGCTAGCTTGGAAAAGGTCCGAGCCAGATGGACAAAAGGTGCCAAAGAGCGGGCACTTCATATGCAGCAAATAAAAAGGGACTATGAGGGGAGCGTCACTATCCTGAGAGGAAAAATAGTCACTCTCGAAGACAGGATATTCAGGCAAGCTAGAGATTTCAAAGCGGATAGGAAACACTGCTATGACCTGATGGCGCGGATGAAGGAACAAATGCATAAGTTTCAAGATCAACTCCTTCATAACTCTCGAGTGCTAGAAACCCGGGATCAACATATAGGGCGGTTGCTGCAGGAAAAGAGCAGGATTAGAGAAGGGGTCACAAACATCGCACATTACATTACTGCAAAATGCCGAGCGTGCAAGGACATGACCCTTACCACCTTTTTTGCGGCAGTGATGACATTCGTTCGGCAAATAATTAGCGATTTGGAGAGGCTCCAAAGGGATCTTGCACAAAGGCCCGCGGCAAGGCCGAATGATGCCTCGCGGGCCCCAGGGAATTTTGGGGCATTGATGTATTCTTGATCCTGGTTTTTGAGTCTATATCTTTCTTGTTAAAGTTTGTAAGTCTGTCAGCCAGTCCCTTTTCAAGTTTGCTTTTTCGTCTTTTTAAAGTTTGTAAATTTTTTTTCTTGTGTTATAATAAAAGCAGTTGTTTTGTGAAAAATATTTTGCTACGTATTTTTACATCGGCCAAAACTACGCACGCTCTAATTCACGCAGGGACATGATACGTTGGAAATCTCCATAAGATTCGACCATCATTAAAAGAAAGAAAGAAATAATTAATAAAGAAGGATCAAAATGAAGGAAAATTTGAGAGGCGCTAAAAAAGGGGCACAATTATGAGAGGCCGGAATGACGCACGCAACCGAAGTAAATGCATAATAGAAAATGGTTAACTGCCTAGGTGCATTGCATCCCAACGTGCGATTGCATATTTGTTAAACTCTAAAAACTAACAAGTTTATTGTTTTCCAGAGAATTCAAGCAGTTAGTTTATCTAGAGCGTACTGGCACATTACCATTATCAGACTATATTAAAGGGACCAATACCAGTGATCATGTATAGCCCCGAAAGAGAAAGAAGCGCTGAGGTGGAAAAAGTAGATGTGAAAGCCATGAAAGATGAAATGTACAAGTTAAATCAACAAATGGCTGAGATGTACCAGTCCTGGACGAAGGGTCAGCCACGACCAGCCTATCCCGCCAACCCTACTTTCCTCCCAATACCCGCCCAATCTCTGGAATAGTTTGTTTCAGACTCGTCCCCAAATTTTCCCACATATCAGCATCATCAGGGAACTACCTCTCAGACACCACAGTTCCAAATACAATTCCATACCCTCCTCCGCCAATTACCCCTGTTTTTGTGGCACATCCACCAGCCCCACTCCACAGGTCTTCCAGCGAGCCTGTATTCCAAACGCAGGACAATTAATATTACCCTCCTGAACCCACTTTCAAAGCACCTGAACCATGTCTTTACCCTCATCAGCTTGGTATCACGGGAGAAATCGAGAAGCCTCCTAAGAATTTGGAGCAGGAAGAGATGGCCAGGAAGTTCAAGAGTTTGGAACAGTCCTTTAGAGATATGATGGGACTAAGAGGTCAGGTAAGTGTAGCTTAAAAAGACCTATGTTTATTTCCAAACGTACAACTGCCGGCAGGGTTCAAAATACCCAAATTCGACTTGTACAATGGACATGGAGATCCAGTGGCCCATCTGAGGGGATTTTGCAGTAAAATGAGAGGAGCAGGAGGAAGGGATGAATTGTTAATGGCGTACTTCAGTCAGAGCTTGAGCGGCCCAGTGTTAGAATGGTACACCCGTCAAGATCATGGTCGGTGGTACACTTGGGGCGATCTTGCCCAAGCATTTTCCTATCACTTTCAGTACAACCTGGAAATCATCCCAGATCGTTTGTCTTTAACAAAGATTGAGAAGAAGTCCAGAGAAAGTTTCCTAGAATACGGCTTTCGTTGGAGAGAGCAGGCGGCGAAGGTTGATCCGCCGATGAAAGAGAGCAAGATGATTGATTACTTCCTACAGGCCCTAGAGCCCACTTATTTCGGCCACCTGGTGTTGGCAATCGGGAAGTCTTTTAATGAAGTGGTAAAAATGGGAGGCATGGTAGAGGAAGGACTGAAGTCCAATAAAATCATGAGTTATCCAGTGATCAAGGCGACCACCCAAGCCATCCAAAGAAGCACTAGAGGTATCTTGGGAAGAAAGAAGAAGGAAGAAGTTGCAACAGTTGAGTCGAGAATGTGGCCCAGGCGCCCCGCACCATACTACAACCAGCCACAACCCCACCCTTAAACTCACACTCCATACATCCGACCGTAACATTACTACCTACAACCAGATCCCCACTTTTCCGTCGATCATGCTCAGACATACATTCAACCCCCGACTCATGCACAATGGCGTGTTCCAGGCCCACAAAATACCTACCCAACTCCACAGAATTCCTACCCACCCCCAAGAGCCTACAGAAACCCCTCTGGAACAGGTTTCCGTCCAAGCTAAGGCTTCAGGAATGAGAGGGCACAGAAGCAGAAGGCTTTTACTCCACTGGGAGAATCATATACCAGTTTATTCCACAGGCTGAGGCAGTTGGGCATGTTGAATCCAATTGAGGCTGAGTTGCCAAACCCTCCTCCAAGAAATCTTGACCACTCAGTAAGTTGTGAGTATTGTTCAGGGGCCCCGGGACATGACACGGAAAAATGTTGTGAATTGAAAACAGCTATTCAAGAACTCATCGACACTTGTCGGATCAAGGTTCAAGCCCCGAAAATGCCCAACATTAACCAGAATTCGCTTCCAGCCCATCACGAGACCAATATGATTGAGCTGGTGCAAAGAGAGGGAGAACCAAAGAAACCCTAGCAAACAGTAATGATGATCCGTTCCAGCAAAACCAGTTCAAAAGAGAAGGTGACCAATGGGAAGTCGGAGGTCCAGTTGAAAGGGGTGAGTAACGAGCCAGTTGTGGTGACCGAGAAAGGTTCATCAAGCATTGTTGCAGTGAAACCAGAACAAGCAAAAGTGGTGGTATCGGGGGTTGCAAGTAAACCTGCTGTGGTCGTGAAGGGTGCTCGCATAGAGCCTGTTATTATAAAGCTGGTAACTCAGCTGCCAGTAATCAACAGTAAAGTTATCCCTTGGAGTTAGGAACAAGTGGTGGTGACATATAAAGGAAAGGAGATCAGAGAAGAAGTTTGTGAAGCCCAGGGTCTGACTCGTTCAGGGAGGTGCTTTGCCCCTGAAGAGTTGAGAAAAGCCAAAATTCCCAAAGATAACCTGGTATTGGTAAAGAAAGTCGTGACAGAAGAAGAAGCGCAAGAATTCTTGAGAAAAATGAAAGTACAGGATTACTCTATTGTAGAACAATTGAAGAAAACACCAGCCTAAATCTCATTGCTCTCATTACTGATCCACTCAGATGAGCATAGCCAGGCGCTGATGAAAATATTGAATGAGGACCACATCCCTGACAAGATCTCAATGAATCACTTGGAGAAGATAGCAAAAAGAATCTTTGAGGTAAATAGAGTTACTTTCTCAGACGATGAGTTGCCTGTGGAGGGCACAGAACATAACAGGGCCCTTTATCTGATGGTAAAATGTGAAGACTCTATGGTCACGCGACTTCTGGTTGACAATGGGTCCAGTGCAAATATATGTCCTCTTTCCACATTGAATAAGCTAAAGGTCGATGATGATAGAATTCATAAGAATAGTGTCTGCGTGCGAGGGTTTGGCGGCGTCTGTGGGTGACATAATACTAGAATTGACAATAGGGCCCGTGGAGTTCACTGTAGAGTTTCAAGTGCTAGATGTGGCGGTCTCTTATAGCCTTTTGTTGGGGCGAACCTGGATCCATGCCGCCAAGGCAGTGCCATCTACGTTGCATCAAATGGTTAAATTCGAGTGGGACATACAGGAGATTGTGGTGCATGGTGAAGATAATATGTGTGCCCTGGGTGATGCCATTGTACCCTTCATCGAAGTGGAAAACGACCAGGGACCGTGGGTATATCAAGTCTCTGACACAGTACCAGTAGAAAAGGTCCCAGAGGGGAAAAGCATCCCAGTTCCTAGAGTAACGGCCGAAACTGTCATGGTGGCTTCCGAAATGTTAAAGAATGGTTTCATATTGGGTAAAGGTTTGGGTGCTGATCTCCAAGGCATCGTGCAGCCAGTTTCTCTTCCAAAGAATTTGGATACTTTTGGTTTGGGGTTTAAGCTCACCACGGCAGATGTGAGACGAGCCCGCAAAATGAAGAAGAAGGCATGGGTCTTGCCAAAGCAATCCCGCGTCTGTCCAGATCTTTTGTCAGGCCGAGTATTAGAAAGTAGCTGTTGTCAAAAGTTCACGGGTCACTGATTGGTGTTGATGGGGATTTGGATAAAGGGTTCGAAAGGTTATTTGCCTAGGTTAACATGGTAGAAGATGGGGAAGGGTCAAGCAAGGCAGATGTGCAGTTTGTGGGACCAAAGGCAAAGTTCAATAATTGGAGGGCTACTCCTCTTCCCACTCGGAAGGAGTCTTGGTAGTTCGCTCTGATGTTCCTTCTTATTTGTCTGGATTATTCCAGGGTTGTAATCCAAATTTTTATTTTTCAGTCGGTGCAAGTGCGCAAAACCTTGTTATCCTATATTTCAATAAAATGAAAAGCTTATTCTTCATTCTTTATTTTAATTTTGTTTTCTTTTCTCTTTTCTGTACAGTTCTCTTTATACTGGCCCTAATGACATGGCATGCATAAGGAATCCTCGAGCCAGTTTAGAAAATCAATCTGACTCCAAAATAATAGTGCAAGAAGTAGATTATGAGTTGGAATATGATGAGGATGAAGCCTACGAAGACATTAGTAGGGAACTAAGTCAATTCGAAGAAAAACCCAGGCCTAACTTAAACGATACAGAAGCCATCAATCTAGGGGACGCAGATAATATCAGGGAAACTAAAATAAGCGTCCATATTGAGCTGAATATCAGAGGAGAATTAATCAAAATACTTATTGAATTCAAAGATATTTTTGCATGGTCATATGACGACATGCCGGGTTTAAGCACCAATTTAGTGGTTCACAAATTGCCCACTGACCCGACATTCCCTCCCGTCAAGCAAAAAGGAAATTCAAAACTGATATGAGTGTGAAGATTAAGGAAGAGATAACCAAACAACTGGATGCAAAGGTTATTCGAGTCACTCGATATCCGTTGGTTGGCTAATATTGTGCAAGTACCGAAGAAGGACGGAAAAATCAGGGTGTGCGTTGATTATTGCAATCTGAACAAAGCAAGCCCAAAGGATAACTTCCCGTTACCCAACATCCATATTTTGATTGATAATTATGCCAAATGTAAAATCGTATCTTTTGTGGATTGCTATGCTGGGTATCATTAGATTTTGATGGATGAAGAAGATGCAGAGAAGACGACATTCATCACGCCGTGGGGAACTTATTGCTATAGAGTAATGCCATTTGGTCTGAAGAACGCTGGGGCAACATACATGCGAGCAATGACCACTGTATTCCATGACATGATCCATAAAGAGATTAAGGTGTACGTGGATGATGTGATCATTAAGTCAAAGCAGCAGGCCGACCACATCGCAGATTTGAGGAAGTTCTTTCAGAGGCTTCGTAGTTACGACCTCAAACTCAACCCTACCAAATGTGCATTTGGTGTTCCATCCGAAAAATTGTTGGGATTCATAGTCAGTAGGCGAGGCATTGAGTTAGACCCATCAAAGATTAAATCCATCTAAGAATTGCCACCCCCAAAGAACAAGACCGAAGTAATGAGTCTGTTGGGAAGGTTGAACTATATCAGCAGGTTTATTGCTCAACTCACAACAATTTGTGAACCCATTTTTAAGCTACTGAAGAAGGATGCTGCGGTCGAATGGACTGAAGAATGTCAAGAAGCGTTCGATAATATAAAGGGGTATTTGTCAAATCCACCTGTGTTGGTTCCGCCGGAACCAGGCAGACCGTTGATTCTTTATTTAACGGTCCTGGAAATTCATTTGGCTGCGTACTGGGGAAACATGACATTACCGCCAGGAAGGAGCAAGTCATCTATTATCTCAGCAAGAAGTTTACGGCTTATGAGGTTAAGTACACCCATCTTGAGAGGACATGTCGCGCCCTGACTTGGGTGGCACAGAAATTGAAGCATTATCTATTGTCCTATACTACTTACCTCATTTCACGCTTGGATACGTTGAAGTATATTTTTCAAAAACCTATGCCCACATGGAGATTGGCGAAGTGGCAAATATTACTCACAGAATTCAACATCGTCTATGTGACGAGGATGGCGATGAAAGCCCAAGCGTTGGCCGATCACTTGGCCGAGAATCCGGTTGATGAAGAATACGAGCCATTGAGGACGTATTTTCCTGATGAAGAAGTGATGCATATCGACGAGCAAGAACTGACTGAAGAGCCGGGATGGAAAATTTTCTTTGATAGGGCGGAAAATATGAAAGGAGTTGGAATAGGAGCTGTACTTATATCTGAAATAGGGCACCGCTACCCTGTTACGGCCCAGCTTCGTTTCTATTGTACCAACAACATGACTGAATATGAGGCATGCATCTTGGGTTTGTGATTAGATGCGGACATGGATGTCCAAGACATTTTGGTCTTGGAAGACTAGGACCTCCTGGTACATCAAATTCAAGGAGAATAGGAAACACGGGATCTGAAGCTCATACTGTATCGACAATGTTTGCATGATCTTTGTCAACAGTTTCGATCAGTGGAGTTTAGGCATATCCCAAGAGTCCATAATGAGGTTGCCGATGCTTTGGCCACCTTAGCACAATGCTGCACCATCTAAACAAAATTCATGTTGATCCGTTGCATATTCAGGTTCGTGATCAGTATGCTTATTGTAACATGATAGAGGAAGAACTGGATGGCGAACATGGTTCCACGATGTCAAGGAGTACATCAGGATGGAGATATACCTGGCGCAGGCCACATGAGATCAAAAGAGAGCCATTCGACGGTTGGCAAGTGGATTTTTCCTTAGTGGAGGAGTGTTATATAAAAGAACACCAGATCTCGGATTATTAATATGCATAGACGCTAAACAAGCTATGACAGTCATGACGGAAGTACATTCTAGAGTTTGCAGACCACACATGAGCGGATAAGTATTGGCAAAGAAGATCCTTCGAGCAGAGTATTATTGTCTCACTATGGAGCGAGATTGTATCAGTTTTGTGCGCAAATGCCATCAATGCCAGATACACGGAGATTTGATTTATTCATCGCCATCAAAATTGCACACAATGTCGATACCCTGGCCCTTCGTTGCTTGGGGCATGGATGTCATTGGGCCCATTGATCTGGCAGCATCCAACGGACACAGGTTCATTTGGTGGCCATTAATTACTTCACCAAATAGGTAGAGGCCAAAACTTTCAAGTCTGTAACCAAGAAGGCTGTGGTTGATTTTGTACACACAAATATCATCTGTCGATTTGGAATCCTAAAGGTAATCATCACAGATAATGGTGCTAATCTTAAAATCAATTTAATGAAAAAAGTATGTCAGCAGTTTAAGATTACGCATCGCAATTCCACCCCATATCGTCCCAAGGCGAATGAAGCAGTTGAAGCAGCCAACAAGAACATAAAGAATTACTGCAGAAAATGGTAGAAAGTTGCAGGCAATGGCATGAGAAGTTACCATTTGTGCTGTTGGGTTATCGCACTACTGTTTGTACTTCAGTAGGTGCAACCCCATATTTGTTGGTATACGACATTGAAGCAGTGATCCCTGCAGAAGTCGAAATCCCATCCCTTAGGATTGTCGCCGAGGTTGAGATTGATGATGATGAGTGGGTCAAAACCCGTTTGGAGTAGCTGAGTTTAATTGATGAAAAACATTGGCAGCAGTATGTCATGGCCAATTATATCAAAAAAGGATGGCAAGAGCATACAACAAGAAGGTGCGCCCCAGGAAGTTTGAAGTAGGGCAACAAGTGTTGAAACGGATCCTTCCACATCAGGCTGAAGCAAAGGGCAAGTTCGCCCCGAACTGGCTAGGACCGTTCATTGTAACCAGAGTATTGTCCAATGGAGCTTTATGTTTAACGGATATTGAAGGAAAATGCATAGACATGGCTATCAATTCTGATGCAGTCAAGAGATATTATGTATGATTTCTTTAGTATAATCATTGATTGTTTGTACTTGGCATTATCTCGAAGGTTGAAATGACGAAGGCAATTTATTCTGCTATCCAAATACTTTATCCTTTGTTCACCCTTTTGAGCCTTATTTATTTTATTTCGTACCCCTCTCTTAGAATCAATAACTAAAAAAAGGAAAGGAAAAGAGAAGAAAGAAAAAAAAAGTAAGGGAAAAGAAAACAGAAAAGGAAAATAATAATGAATGAAAAGAAAAACTGTAACAACAGGGAATTGGAATGAACTACATTTGGCCTGATTCCTTTAAAGGATATGTATGCGGCTTCACGGCTCGGTCATAGGGAAATAAAACTCGAAAGATCCCCAAGCAAGAAAACTGGGGCAGAAGTTATGTTTGAAATGAGAAAGTTGGTTCCAAAAGTTGTAATTCTAACCTGTTGGATTTTGTTTGAACTCTTTGATACCCTTTTCTTTCCGAACCTGTCCAAGAATCTATATTAACATCCAAAGAAATACCTCCCGATCAGTCTTCGAGAGGTGCCAAGTCAAGCAAGTAAAAATAATTCATACCAGGGGCGATACTCCGGTTTTAAGCAAGAAAAACGAAAAATGAGAGAGTCTTATTAGTGAAAACCCGTAAGGGCACTGTAAGGCGATGTAAGCTGAGAGAAGTACAAAAAATAAATGAGAGAGTCTTATTAGTGAAAACCCGCAAGAGCACTGTAAGGCGATGTAAGCTGAGAGAAGTCCAAAAAATGAGAGAGTCTGATTGGTGAAAACCTTCACAGGCACCATGAGGCGACAAGGAATTGAGAAAGGGACAAATGAAGTGAGGTTGACGGCAAAAGAGCCGTTAAGGCATCAATTTGAACGAAGATGGGGATTCGACAAAAAGAGTTGTTTGGGGAAAACTTTGAGGCATAAAGCAAGACAATTGGGAAATTGATTGATTGAATAGGCTGGGTTGATTAATCTGAAATGCACAACATGATCATTAGGGTCAGTTATCCCGTTCAGATAAGTCTTTTTCTTTCTCAAACAATCTTATAAAGGAAGATCTTCTCCTTTATTATTATTTTTTTCATCTTTCGAAATCATCGTATTCCATTTCTTTTGGCTAAGACTTTTCCAATAATAGTTTATTTTTAACAAATAAGAAGGATTTTTAGAGTTTACTGCCAGATTCCAAAGTGGTGCAAAGCAAAGTGGGGCTAGGATATGCCAAAAAGAAGGTGATGGGACGTAAGAGTCATCATTGATAAACCAAGTGATAGAGTGGTGGAGATTTCGTGAAATATGGGATCGGATAAAAATCCAAAGGGGAAAGCAACAGTTGGAAAGTTTACGGATAAGGAAGTAGTTGGAATATCGGAGAATCTCGACCAAGTTCAAGGCAGTCGAACAAGGCAGAACACAGAAAGGAGCGAGGGGAAAACCTTCCCCAGTAAAAGTATCACAACCAGCAACACATTTTAAACTAACGAGATTTTTCTTTGATTGACACAGGGGCAGAAAATCTCGGTTGTTTCGGAGAAACCCACTGTAAGGAAAGGCCAGCACCAAACAGATGTACTCAGTTATCAAACTAGGATAGAAGAAATTCCCTTTTGTTGTGTCTATTTTGTTGAAATCAGGTACCCATCGGAAGAACGGGGAAAACAACACGGCTTTTAGGGTAAGAAGAATGGTTTAAATTTCAGAAGTCAGGAGCTCGCCTGGAGAACAGAGGTGTACCTCTTTAAGTTTCAGAAGTCAGGATCCCGCCTGGAGAACAGAGTCGTACCTTTTAACTTCAGTAGTCAGGACCCCGCTTGAAGAACAGAGGGAGTATAATTTCAGTTTTCAAGTTTTATTAATATTTGGTAAAAATGATATGCACCAGTTACCAAACCGGGGAAGAAAATTTTCTTTGTTTCACCTATTGTTGGAAGTCAGGAGCTCGCTTGGAGAACAGAGGCGTACCATTAAAGTTTTGAAGTCAGGAGCCCGCTTACAGAACAGAGGTGTACCTTTCAAATTTTGAAGTCAGGAGCCCGCCTGGAGAACAGAGGCGTACCTTTTAAGTTGATGAAGTCAGGAGCCCGCCTAGAGAACAGAGGCGTACCTTTTAAATTTCAGAAGTCAGGACCCTGCCTGAAGAATAGAGGGAGTACAATTAAAATTTTAGCTTTCAAATTCTTATTAGTATCTGGTAATGTGATGTCTAGTCACCAAACTGGGGCAAAAAAAAAGTTTCTTTCTTTTTGTTGATTTTGTTAAAGTCAGGAGCCCGCCTGTATAACAGATGAATGCATTTCAAATCAAGAAGTCAGGAGCCCGCCTGGAAAACAGAGGAATACATTTCGAGTCAAGAAGTCGGGAGCCCGCTGGAGAACAGAGGAATACATTTCAAGTTTAGAAGCCAGGAGCCCGCCTGGAGAATAGAGGATACATTTCAAGTCAGGAAGTCAGGAGCCCGCCTAGAGAACAAAGGAATACATTTCAAGTCAGGAAGTCAGGAGCCCGCCTGGACAACAGAGGAAGACGACGATAATCAAGAGAAGATAGTTAAAGGATCAGCAATAAGGCACTCGCCTGAAGAGCGGAGAAATACAGTTCAAATCAAGAAGTCGGTGCAAGATAGCAACAAAAGGATTGTTGTGAGGAAATACAAGGCGACAAGGCAACAACAGCCGCGGAACAAGTTTGAGAATAAGTCTTTATAATTCATAGGCCATAGCTTAGCCTAGCTTCTTTATTCTTCTTTTAGCATGGTGTAATAAGGGGGTCAGCAAGCAGCAGCAGCAGTAACAGTCAAACCACAGCTTCAGGGTCGTCCTAGCTACCGCAACTTCCCGAACTACATTGACCTGATTCCTTTTTAGCCAAGGATATGTAGGAAACCTTTGAAGCAAAGGTTCGGTCAAATCTTTCAAAAAATGCTTCACACGGAGTATTCAAACGGGTAAAAATCGCTCATATCCGCTCACTTTATTTTTGCACGAAAACTCTTCGTGTTTACGAGCAAAGAGGGGCAGCTGTGAGCACGTGATTTTTTCCTCACATAAATTACTCCCAAAAAATCAAAACATTTTTTATTGTGTGCAATTTTGTAAATTTTCGGGATATTTTTCCGTCATTATTTGCATTTTTGTCCGTGCATGTTTATTTTAGTTTAAATCATGGAAAATACAAAATATATGTTGCATTTTTGCATTTAGGTTTTTAATTAGACATTTTGGAGTTAATCAGTACAATTTTTTTACAAAAATGAAAAATCACAAAAAATAACGTACTTCGCATTTTAGCGTTTAATGTCAAAATTGTGTGATTTTTCTTTTAATTTAGTATTTAATTATTTGTGATAATTACTACTTAAAGGTAATTAAAATTTTTAGGATAATTTGGTCAAAGATTAAATTAGGTTTGTATTTTTATTTTAATCAGGAAGAAAATTGAAAAAAAAAAAGAGAATAAAAGAGAAGAATATGTTGGGCCAAACTCAATCAAAACCTCAAGCCCAAACAATTTTGCCCAAAACCAGCCCAATTCCACGCCCCAACCCAGTCCGCCCTTACCATAGCCAAAACGACGTCGTATGGAGGCCTTTTGATATGAGCCGTTGAATTAATCCAATCTAACGGTCAAAAGCTTTCACCCATAACCCAACCCCGACCCATTTACACCAGAGACCGATCCGATCTCGAAGGTAATGGAACGATGTCGTTCCAATTAGTCAAATGATCCAAGCCGTTGATCTCGTCTTATCCAACGGTTTAGATTCAATCCTCCTTACAGTATATAAACTTAAAATGCACCCCACCCCCTCAACTCCCCCCCCACCGTCTCTCCCATCTGTCGATGCCTCCTTTTTCCCTAAAGAGCGAAATCGGGTTCACGACATTTGGGAGGACAACTCTTTTCCCACTTTGGGAATTGGGTTTTGAGAGTTTGGAGAGTCGCCACCTAATGATTATAGTGCATTAGGATACTTTAAAAGAAATAAAGATAGAAAACTAGAGTTCGAGTAAGGGCTTGAAATTATTTCAAGGGGAAGGTGTTAGGCACCCCTCAAGATCCACTAGTGTGGTTTCCAGCCATGCTACAATTGTGACTTTAAATGCAAGTAAAAAAATAAACAAACAAGCATTGCAAACATTGGAAATGGTTACAAATAAGAATGTGAAAAGGATTTAGAAGTGCTGAATTTGGAAGGAAATAGTTTTTGTGATTAAAGAAGAGATACAAGTAAAGGAAAGGGGTTAAATAATTGGTACAAGTAACTTGAAAGAAGTACAAGGAAAGGAAGTTGAAGACTGGACAACTTTTAAAAATTTTGAAAAAAATATTAAACTAATAAAGGGGAAAGGAGGAAGGGGGGGTCCTAGGTTTATACATTACATGGATCATTCTCACAACACCGGCACCTGATTGTACACATAGTGTTATTGTGTAATTATCATCTCCATATCTACCCTTTCTACCCCGTTAAGGTATTGGAGCGTGAACTGGTATCGTTTGCCTATTGCATGCTACTACCCGTCCCAAACTATCAGTCCCGGGGTATTAGGGCTTCTAATCCTAAAGGGGAAGAAAGGGATAGGGCCTTTATGGAGTTTAAAGGACAAAAATTCTAATCGACATTCAAAAAAGGCAAGTAACAAGTAGGGGGAATGAAAAAATAAGCAGGCAAGGCTCACATAAACCCCATAAATCAGATAACATATAGTTTGGCATGCCTTTACACATACTGGTTTGGTCTTTAAAAATTAAAAAAATAAGCAACGAGCGGATTGGTTTAATACATACATTTAGACAGAAAGTCTGCATTAGGCAACTTGGATCCTATTGTCAGGAATTAAAGTATTTTAAATGATTTATTCAGAAAGTAGTGATTTCAGAAAAGAAATGAATGGACTAATGCAGAAGAGTTAAAGGAGAAAATAAAAGACTGTTTGAGTAAAACACAGGTGAGTTGTGAAAGAGTTCCAGAAAGTGAGAATATTTTAAGGGAAAGACGAGTTGCAGGACT
>MU695841.1:2433-16463 GCA_026770625.1 Nicotiana glauca
CATGCCGAAACCTATCAATTCAACTCGGAATGACGCCAAATTTTGCAGACAAGTCCAAAATGATATAACGGAGCTGTTCCAACTCTCGGAATTGCATTCCAACCCCGATATCCCGAAAGTGAACTGTGGGTCAAACTTCTTCATTTTCCAACTTCAACTTTCGTCGAAATGCCTCAATTTACTCTACGGACCTCCAAATCTGAATCCGAGCGTGCACCTCAGTCTAAAATCACCATACGAAGCTGTTGAGATCATCCACGGCCCATTCCGGGGTCGTTTACCCAAAAGGCCAATTCCGGTCAACTTTTCACCGTTCTAACTTCCAAAACAAGGTTTCTTCTCTAAATTTTACTCTAAACCATCTGAAAGCCGAATTCCACCATGCACGCAAGTCGATACTCATATTCTGAAGCTGTTCCAGACCTTATGCCGCCAAACGGGGCTTAATTTCTCAAAACGGCTGGTCGGGTCGTTACATCCAGCTCGCCCAAAGGGACATTATCAAGGTTTTTATAGCATAGTTGAAGGCAAGGAGAGGCTAGAGGCACGGAGGATAATTCGACATCGAGTTTTTCCTTTCATCCTTTTGGATTTACCATTTATGATGAATTTTCCTGTTGTTAGTATGAATATAATTATGAGTAGCTAATTGTTTAGTCTAGGGTTTTAATGGAACCTAATGAAGGATGAACTTCGTGTTATGTTAATATAGTTTGCGCGGTTTAATCTCTATTTGTTCAACTACGTTCTTGTTGTAGTTAATTGATAAGATCCTCAATTAGTTGTGCCTATTTAGTATGTATTACTCAAGAGAGAGTGCATATTTAGGTAACTGTTAAACAATACTACTCCCGAAGTATATGAGGGATCAACAACCGAGAGTTTAAAGGTGGGATTAGGGATAACAAAACCTTGGGTGCAATCTGAAGTGAGCCGTAATAAAAGTCAGCTAGCGTAACTCAGGAGAGTGTGTCTAGTAAATTATCGTAATTACTCGGGAGAGATTTACAGTAGTAAGAGTGCTCATGATCAATAGAGACGATTAGGCAATTCTATGCAAAACATAATAGGAAGGGATTCCATCAATAGGGGAAATCATAACCATAGATCCTTCTCCTATTTACTTACAACTCATTCATAGTTAGATGTTAGTTTACTTAACGTTATTCAGGTATAGTTAGTTAAAACATCACCAATTGTTATTCAAAATATCTAGGAAGTTGATTACGAAAAATTTAGTGAATCTAACAAAAGTATTTGGTAGGTTAATTCCCTGAGGATTCGACTCTAGTCTAAATAATCGAACTATATTTGCAGTGACCGTTTTGTCCTTTTTATAAGGCATAGTTGGGCGGGGCCAAATTTTTGCGTCGTTGCCGGGTAATTTGTGGTGTTATCAATTACAGTGTTTAAAGAAATACAAAAATTCTTAGTATAGTTAGTTTTCTTTATTTTCAATCTATACATTAAAATTTTAATGCTTGTTGACTGGTTGTACAGGTGCATGCCTAGAAACTCACGAAAATTGGTGAAGCATTTGAAGAATTATTAGATCCCAAGAAAGTTTTCAAGGCCTTAAATCTAGCCAACTGGAAAAACAAACAACTGAACAACTTGAACCAGACATGGGGGATAACATGGTAGACCCAACTACGCCTGTAGCGCCTGTAGTGGCACCTTTTGTGCCAGAAACTACTCTATATGACTGGGCACAACCCACAATAGAGAATTTTTCCACAACGATATTAGTCCCGCAGATACAGGCTGAATCTTTTCAAATCACGAACAACATGATGCACTTGTTGCAAAATAAGGGACTATTTTTGGGGTCATACATTGAAGATCCTCAACAGCACTTAAATAATTTCCTGTCGTTCTGCAAAACTCAAAGGCAACCCAACGTAACTCAGGAAGCAATAAAGTTGTTGTTGTTTCCATTCTCAGTTACAAGAGCTACCCAGACTTGGCTAAACTCACTCCCCATTAACTTTATTACAACTTGGTAGGAGTTATTATTTCATCCACCCAACAAGACTACTCATCAAATTGATAAAATTTTAAGCTTCAAATAGAAATCAATAGAAACACTACAAGAAACATGGGAAAGATTCAAAGGAATGTTGGTTATATTTCCGCACCATGGTATTCCAAAATATATGTTGGGGCATCGATTTTACATGGGTCTGACAGATGGTGTGAAGGCTAATGTTGATGCTTCAACTGATGGAGCATTTTTGAGCAAAACATGGAGAGAAAGCTAGAGCCAGCTTGACAAGATGGCACGAAATTTGGGGTGGACAACCAGGAATCCACCTATCACTCCAGTAGTTCACTCAGTGCCCTTAGATCCATCCAACACTCTTGCTAAAAATATGGCCACATTAATGACACAGATGAGTATACTTACCAAAAAGGTGGAAGAGTCAGGGCAAAAGTAGCAGGTACACATATTTGATACTACCAATGGGGGCTTATGCACATCTTGTATTAGTCAACCAATCGGTAACTAATGGAATGCAGAAAATGATCATCATCACTACCCTGAGGACATGAATTATGTGTCTAATTATTGGGGCCAGAGACAGGGTGGTCAGAATTGGGGCCAATAGAATCAGTCATATAGGCCAGTCCAGCCACTACTCAATAATGGAAATATGGGAGGTATGCGACCACACAATAATATGGAACCCTACCAACGGCCACACGGATACAACAATCAAAATTAGTAGCAGGATTTTCATCCTCCTCAACAGTAACATGGTGGGAGATAGGAAGATGTGTTTGCTAGACTCAAGGCAATGATGCAACATGTTATTGTGTTAAATGCAAAAACGAGTGAAAGGGTAGATGCACATGAGTCAGATATAAAGAATATTGAAGTGCAGATGGGCCATATTTTGATGTCTTTGAATAATCGTCCTCATGGAACATTGCCTACAGACATGCAGGTAAATCCAAAAGATCAAGGCCTGAAGTAGCTGATGGCAGTGAGTCTACATAATGGAAGAGACTTAAACTTGGAGCAAGAGAGGGCTCGAGAAAGCAGACAGGCTAAGACACTTGTACTAGTGCCCATTGAGCTAGATGATTCAACGAAACTGACAGAGGTGGTAGTACAGCCTGCCCAGGAAGAACCCAACACATAGATTGAGGCTGAGAAAAAAGTCGAGGTAGCCCAAGAACTGGTAGTTGAGGTGGTGTCTGACAAAGAGAAAACCCAAATCATTGGGAAGAAGAGACCTCCAGCACCATTCCCACAGAGGCTGGCCAAGTACTAGAAAGAGGAGTAATACAAGAAATTCTTGGAGATGCTGAAACAAATCCAGGTAAATATTCCATTGATTGATGCTCTGAAGAAGATGCCTGGTTATGCAAAAATGACGAAGGAATTGATGTCCCAAAAATTTGATTTCCAAGACTTGGCCACGGTGAGTCTAACTCAGACCTGTAGTGCTGTGGTGACTAGACCAGTTGCTGAGAAGTTGTCTAACCCAGGGATTTTCACAATTCCCTGCACCATTGGTAACTTTACTTTTGCCAAGGAACTTTGTGATTTGGGGGCTAGCATAAATCTTATGCCGCTGGAAATGGGGATTGGGAAAGCTAGACCCACATCTATATTGTTGCAGCTGGCTGACAGAACCGTGAAAAGACCCTCTGGTATCTTGGATTATGTGTTGATTCAGGTAGGGAAATTTGTGTTCCCTACAGATTTTGTGATTCTGGATTGCAAGGTTGATGAAAAGATTCCCATAATTTTGGGAAGTCCATTAGGATAGCTCTCATTGATTATGAAACTAGGGAGCTCAAGATGAGGTTGAACGATGAGGATATAACATTCAATGAGCAGATATCTATGAGGCGACCAAGTTAATTCGCCAATTGCTCTCTCATTGATGTCGTGGATGTAATCGTAGAAGCAGATGATGAGATGTTGACTATTGAAGATCCACTTGATGCATGTCTTTTAAATTTAGATGAGGTGAATGGGGAAGAATTGGCAGAATGGGTGATGGCTTTAGAGGGCAGATGGTTTTGGGATAGAACGCTCGAATTCGAGCCCCTGCACTTAGAAAATATAGAAACTCCTCCAGCCAAGCCATCCATAGAAGAAGCACCAAAGCTAGAGTTGAAGCCACTGCCCGCTCATCTTAGGTATGAGTTCCTAGGACCTAACTCCACATTACCTTTTATTATCTCATCTAGTTTTTATAGATGTACAGGCACAACAACTTTTGCAGGCACTCAAGGAGTGCAAGACTACAATTAGGTAGACCATGGCAGACATTAAAGGGATCTTCCTGGCATATTGTATGCATAAAATTCTGCTGAAAGAAGGGATAAACCTTCCAGGGAGCACCAAAGTAGGCTGAACCCAAACATGATGGAAATGGTGAAGAAAGAGATAATTAAGTGATTGGATGCGGGAATCATTTTCCCCATCTCTAATAGCAACTGGGTTAGCCCGGTGCAATGTGTTCCTAAGAAGGGTGGTATGATAGTGGTAAAAAATGATAACAATGAGCTGATCTCTACAAGAATCATCACAGGTTGGAGAATTCATATGGACTACAGGAAATTATATCTGGCCACCCGGAAAGACCACTTCCCACTTCCCTTCATTGATCAGATGCTCGACAAATTGGCAGGGAGGTCCCACTTCTGTTTTCTGGATGGGTACTCTGGGTACAATCAAATCTCCATTGCACTAGAGGACAGACAGAAGACCTCCTTCATATTCCTATATGGGATTTATGCTTTTCAGAGGATGCCCTTTGGCTTATGCAATGCACCCTCCATAATCCAAAGGTGCATGATGGCCATATTCACTGACATGGTCAAAGACATAATAGAGGTGTTCATGGATGATTTCTCAGTGGTGGGAAACTCATTCAACGAGTGCCTTATAAATCAACCCGAGTGTTGAAAAGATGTATTGAGACTAACCTGGTACTTAATTGGGAGAAGTTCCATTTCATTGTACAAGAGGGCGTAGTCTTGGGACATCGGGTATCAAGCAAGGAAATCGAGGTAGATCGTGCTAAAGTTGACGTGATAGAAAAGCTGCCACCCCCCACTTCAGTCAAGGCAATCTGGGCTTTCTCCGGCATGCTGGTTTCTACCATAGATTCGTAAAAGACTTCTCAAAAATTACCAACCCTCTTTGTAAGTTGTTAGAAAAAGATCACCCTTTCTTCTTTTCTGATGATTGAAGGGTAGCATTTGAGGAGTTGAAAAAGAGGCTAGTCACAGCACCTATCATTGTTGCACCCGACTGGGAGAAACCATTCAAACTCATGTGTGATGCCAGTGACTAAGTAGTGGGGTCAGTGCTAGGACAGTGAAAAGACAAGCTAATGCAAACAATCTACTATGCTAGTAGAACGTTGAGTGGAGCCCAGCTGAACTACTATGACTGAAAAGGAGATGCTGGCTGTGGTGTTTGCATTCGACAAGTTTAGATCATACCTAATTGGCTCTAAGGTAATTGTATATACTGATCATGCAGCTCTCAAGTACTTGATTGAGAAGAAGGAGTCCAAATCGCGCCTGATTTGTTGGATGTTGTTACTGCAAGAGTTCGACCTTGATATTTATGACCGTAAGGGCACAAAAAACCAAGTCGCTTATCACCTGTCATGACTTCAAGTAGCTAAAAACTCAGTTGAGGTAGAGGATAGCTGGAAACCTTTCCAGACAAGCAGCTACTCGCTACAAGCATTGAGGAAGTGCCATGGTATGCAGACTTTGAAAATTACTTGGCAAGCGATATATTTCCCTATGACCTTTCCCCTGTACAAAAGAAAAAGTTTTATTGTGACTGCCACATGTATTATTGGGCTGAACCTTATCTATTTAGAATATGTGTTGACAATATGATCCGGAGGTATGCCCCCGAGATAGAACAATCTTTTGTTTTGCAGGCATGTCACATATCGGCATATGGCGGGCATTTGGAGGAGTCAGGATGGCAGTGAAAGTGCTAGAAGTAGGGTTCTACTGGCCAACAGTATTTAAAGATACACATCAATGGGTGAAGGGTTGTAATGAATGTCAGTGAACCGGGAACATTTCCCATCGCCATGAGATGCCCATGAACCCAATTCAAGAGGTTGAAGTGTTCGATGTCTGGGGGATAGACTTCATGAGCCCCTTCGTCAGCTCCTTTGGCAATAAGTACATACTTGTTGATGTGGATTACGTGTCCAAATAGGTGGAAGTTGCAGCACTCCCCACCAATGATGCAAGAGTGGTAGTGGGGTTTTTGAAGAAGAATATATTCACCCGTTTCGGGACATCGAGAGCTATTATCAGTGACGGAGGCACTCACTTATGCAATCGAGCCTTCGAGAAATTGCTAATAAAGTATGATGTGCACCAAAAGGTGGTAACACCATATCATCCTCAGACCAGTGGACAGGTCGAAGTGTCTAATAGAGAGATAAAGAGTGTACTCACCAAGACTGCAAATGCCTTAAGAACTGATTGGCGAAAAAGCTAGATGATGCACTCTGGGACTACAGAACTGCTTTCAAAACACCAATTGGTATGTCACCATACAAGTTGGTGTTCGGGAATACCTGTCACTTGCCAGTGGAATTATAAGATAGAGCTTGGTGGGCAATGAAACAACTGAATCTGGACATTGAGGCTACGGGAACAACTAGAGTCACAGAATTGTATGAGCTCGACGAGTTCCAATATACTGCTTTTGAGAGCACAAGATTGTACAATGAGAGAATGAAGAGGTTGCACGACAAGAACATTGTTCAGCGAAATTTCAACCCTGGAGACATGGTATTGCTTTATAACTCAAGATTAAGGCTATTTCTGGGTAAACTCAAGTCACGATGGTCTGGACCATTTTGAGTGGTCGAAGTATTCCCTTCAGGTGTCGTAGAGATTGCCTCAGAGAAAGACTCTCATACATTTAGGGGCAATGGGAAAATATTGAAACCATATGTGAGCATGGAGGAACCCAAGTAAATGTTAGTGATCTATCTGATTGAACCTTAGAGGTCGAGCGAGCCTTAAATGAACTTATCTGCATCGTGCCGCGACTGTAAATCAGGCGCTGCATATGAGGCAACCCATTAATTTGTTGTAACTGTCGAGCCACGACATTAACTAAGGCGCTGGTTGGGAGGCAACCCAATGATAGTTAGTAGTTGTTAAATTTGATTTTGGTAAGTATTAACCAATGTAGGTGAGCTTGGACAGGTGATAAGTCCATCGGATGCGGAAAGAACAGGAGAAAAAATGAAAATTTTTTGTGCCCAGGAGCGCGCCCGCGCTACCAACCACGCTACAGTCCGCGCATATGGGAAAATATTATGCCTCAGCATCTCAACTACTAGCGCGACCATGCTATGACTGCGCTAGTGACCTCACTAGAAGCGCGCATATGGCCAAGTACATTGTCTGCACTAGCGCGGCCGCGCTAGTCCCGCCTGGTTAATTTAACATCTGCTTTACTTCTTTTATTTTATTTTTTAGTTTATATTCTTTATGTTGTATGTTAATTGTAATAATTGTTATTAACCCCCCCCCCCCCAAACTCTAACTACTCCCACCCTCTTCACTCACAAAATTCCTCAACGCAGAACCCCCTGCCAACCCTAACTCCCCGCTTCTTCAAATTCCCTCTTATCCAAATTCCCAACCCAAATTCCCAAAGGTTCAATCCATTCTCTCCCTTACTCTTTTTCACTTCTCACCATCTTCTCTCACTACAAGTAATGTTTTCTTTTTACCATTGTTTTTGCAATTGTTTGTAGAGATTTTTGTTTATTTTATTTCATTATGTAGTAGTTTTTGTTCTTCTCTTTTCCTAGTAGTAAATTGTAGTAATTGTGGGTGGTAATGTTGGTGGAGTTGTATCTTAACTTCATGGGTGAATTTGGGGAAATTGTGGTGGTTTTGGGTTACAACATGTTTGAATTGTGGTATGGGTACATAATGCCCACAAGGTGTTTGTTTAAATGCCACAATGAGTATAAATGGGTAATTGTGACCAATTGTGCGTGTGAAGTATGAGTAACCACATTGAGTCACATATTTTTTGGGTTGTGCTTATGCTATTCCTTTTCCAGGTACTACGACTCCATCTAGAAAACGCTGTACCACAGGTGCTTCTTCCAGCGGTCAAGCTGGATCATCTAGGGCACGCAGGTCAGCTCCTCCTCGTCCCTTTGATAGTAACAGGTTCGTCTCTGCCAAGGCTCAGGACCGCTTTATGGATAAGGCCCCTAAGAAATCGATACCAGAAAGGGGAATGGATATAGTGTCACTTCAGCTAGGCTGCCCTAACTTGTATAATGAGCTGGTAAGGCGGGGACTCCAAATATTCTTTGAGGAGACAGACAAGGGAAATGTGATGGTTGGTAGTGAATTTTATGCCAATGTAAAGGAACATTTGAATGGCGTAGTAACAATGCGTAGAAAGGCGGTGGATGCCTCTATTAAGGATATACGGAGGATATACTAGTTGCCCGCTCCTGTGGATCCATATGAAGACTATTATGAGATATATGGCAGATCACACATGCAGTGGGAGAGGTTCTTTGAAAAAATCTGTGTACCCAGAAAGAAAATTGTCTGGATGAAGTATGGTCAGAAGCTTCACTCCGCGGTGCTAACCTTTGAAGGGAAGTGCTGGTTGTATATTATCAACAACTGCCTGATCCCATCTTCCAACACCATTGAGGTAAATGGTCCTGGAGCGGCTCAAATTTGGTGCTTTATGAATGGTTATAAATTTGACGTGGCAAAGATGATTCATAAGGAGATGTTCACCCGTTGTCCGGTGAAAAGGTATGGGTTTTTATTCCCTTCCTTAGGTACTCGACTTTACCGGGCAGCTCGGGTGTCGAAAAATCTGGGTGTGGATAGGAGAGTGCCAAAAGACCACAAGTTTCGAGTAGATAAGGTCACTACTAGGAAGGAGCCGGTGGCAGCGGGTGGTGATGATAGTGGTGAATCTGATGACTATGAGGAAGAGGAGGCTGAGTAGGAGGATGTGAGGGCCGAGTCATCGGCCCATCAGCAAATTGCAGAAGCTGTAGCACCATATGGGGCTGCTTGTGTTACTCAGTTCATAGCTTTGGAGAAGGAGGTGTCCGGACTGCATACCTCGGTCGCTGACTTGGGTACACGTGTTGACGCGGTGGCTACCCAACAGGTGAAATCGAAAAAGAAAATATTGGGTTGGCTGAGAGCTCTGGGTCATCCTTGCAATCTCAACCCAGACACGATTTTAACATATTATTTATAATTTTCGTGTGCGCTTTTCGCCTGGCTTTATGCTTGTACAGTTTGGGAAGGGGTTTTGATCAATTCCCAAACTGGGCCTTTCGATACAATCAAATAGAAAGCCCCAAATAAAGCTGCTAGTACCGGGTGAACTCATATTGGCCAAAGTGGTTTTCGATCAAGAGTGATCATTTAGGGAAGTTCCTTTACCTCACTGTTCTTTATTTTGTATGCCATGAGGATATGTCTTCCTTTTAAGTGTGGGGGGTGGGATACTTCAATGTATGTGTGCATATGTAACAACTTGACTTTTGATATTTTCTTGATTGTTTTTGGTGGTTTTGAGTAATAGTGAAATTAGGTAAGTTCAAAGTAGGAAAGTTGACTTATCCTGACGGCGGATCTCTTTCGACGGGGTTCTTTAGGGTCTAAGTCGACATGAAATTCTGGGGAAAAAAACAAAAATACGTTACTCTTCCTGATGACGAATCTTCTAGACAGTTTCTTGAGGGAAGTAAGTCTAAACAAAATACCAAAAAGATTTGTTTTTTTGTTTTAGGTAGTGTAGTAACTCCCCCTTGGTTTTCCTTGGGCCACGGTTCTTTTCCAAGGGTTTTGCTTTAACCGGGTGTAGTTAGTTTTTGTTTATTTTGTTTCTAGTTTTTAGTTAGTACTGATGGGCTATGAGTTCAAATAGAAAGTGAAACCCTTAGCGTTGATACACCTGAACATAATAGACACTAGAGTGTAACGCTTAGTCTTAGTGGTTGATTCTTGCGAGAGTGCCTTAAATTGTATGTTTGTAACTGAATAGATTACTCAACCGAGAGTGTCTTGATAAGCCAATCTGGAGTGAGTCATGTGCCATGTGTGTGTGAGTTGTACTATATTCTATGCTCGGCATTTGATACCTAGAACTTGCCTCGTGTGTTTGCAAAGAGAAATAGTAGCATTATTCAGTCTTAGAAGTGATATAGGCATTTCTTTGTTAAGCCAGATATATAAAGTAGACCCACCTAAATGCGATACATCGTAGTTAACCCCATTGAGCCTATAAGCCTGTTTCTTTGGCAACCAAATTACAAACCTTACCCAAATTGTTTGAACTGCCCATCTCTTTGAACCCATTTACCTCTCATGAGCACTTGAATGGTTATGAAATATGCAAAAGCTGAAGTGTGAGGTAGTGGTTTGGTTTTTTAGTGGAACTGATGAAATAGAGGAAAAGGTGCAGTATTTTGAAAAAGTAAAAGAATAAGCACCACTTAAAAAAGAAGAAAAAAAAGTATGAGTAAATGTAGTATTTGATAAGTGGTGACTTGATAAAATTGCACCTAATGGAGTTGGGGTGTTATAAATAGAAGTGTGGTGGAATGTCTGGTTTGGCATAAGTATGGTTTTGAATGTTAATGTGATTGTATTAAAAGTGCTTAGGGAGGTTAGTCACTATATCCAAATATATCCTACCTGTCCCTTAGCCTACCAAATGAAGTCCTAATTGATCTTAGACTGAATGGGCTCGATTAGTCGAGTAGTACACTACGGGCAAGCCTATGGTGCATCCGTGTGGCATGTGAATGTTTTTTTGAGAGTGAGCAAATTCTATATATCTAAGTTCCTAATTGTTCTTAATATTATTATTTGGGGAACTACTCTCTTGTGTGATGTGAGGGCATGTGATTTATGAAGGAAAGGTAAGTCTTGACCTTTGTATAGAGTAATTTGAGTGAGTATGAATATTGCATGGCACATGAGAGTTGACTTTTGAGGCAAAGATTGTCCACTACTAGACGTAAATTTGGTGATTTGTTCTTGGTGTGATACGTTAGGGGAAAAGCTTAGTGAAGGAACCTTTATAGAGTGTAGTGGATTGCTCGAGGACTAGCAATAATTTAAGTGTGGGGTATTGATAATAGGCTAGATTCATGTAATTTGACGACTGTTTATGCCCTCTCTTGACTATGCTTCACTTTTTTAGGATAGTTAGACAATAAATTGGCTCTAATTGTGAATTTCATGTTTTGCAGAAGAGAGTTGTTATGAGGACTTAGGACAGTGTTTGGAGCTAAATTAAAGCAAGGGAAGCCCCTCGGAGCTGAGTACCTGTGAAAGAAGAGAGAAAAGAAGAGCTAAAATGATGACCCATCTTAGCGTGACCATTAGCGCGACCGCACTAGTTTAGAACCTCGAGGCAGAAGACTATGCTATATGCGCGGCCATTAGCGGGGGCACGAGAGTAGCCGTGCTAGTCCAGTTCGGATTAGATAATTTTAGGGATAAACTTGGAAGTTCGGGGGTAATTCCACTTAACCTATAAGAGGTCCAGCTCGCCTAAAGGGACATTATCAAGGTTTTTATAGCTTAGTTGAAGGCAAGGAGGATAATTCGACATCGAGTTTTTCCTTTCATCCTTTTGGATTTACCATTTATGATGAATTTTGCTATTGTTAGTATGAATACAATTATGAGTAGCTAATTATTTAGTCTAGTGTTTTACCGGAACTAATGAAGGATGAATTTCATGTTATGTTAATATAGTTTGCGCGGTTTAATCTCTATTTGTTCAACTACATTCTTGTTGTAGTTAATTGATAAGATCCTCAATTAGTTGTGCCTATTTAGTATGTATTACTCAAGAGAGAGTGTATATTTAGGTAATTGTCAAACAATACCACTCTCAAAGTATATGGGGGATCAATAACCGAGAGTTTAAAGGTGGGATTAGGGATAACAAAATGTTGGGTGCAATCTAAAGTGAGCCGTAATAAAAGTCAGCTAGCATAACTCGGGAGAGTGCGTCTAGTAAATTGTCGTAATTACTTGGGAGAGATTTGCGGTAGTAAGAGTGCTCATGATCAATAGAGATGATTAGGCAATTCTATGCGAAACATAACAGGAAGGGATTCCATCAATAGGGGAAATCATAACCTTAGATCCTTCTCCTATTTACTTACAACTCATTCATAGTTAGCTGCTAGTTTACTTAACATTATTCAATTATAGTTAGTTAAAACATCACTAGTTGTTATTCAAAATATCTGGAAAGTTTATTACGAAGCATTTAGTGAGTCTAACAAAAGTATTTGGTAGGTTAATTCCCCGAGGATTCGACTCTAGGCTAAATACTCAGATTTTATTTGCAGCGACCGCTTTGTACTTTTTATAAGGCATAGTTGGGAGAGATCAGAGCCCCTCAATAAACCGGTGAAGTCTCTCACGAACTATAAAAACCAAGGCCGGTGCATGCCTAGCAAAGTCAGTGAAACAGACAGCATACACTGAAACAGTCATGGTACCCTGGCGCATACTTAAACTCTGTGCACAATGTGTACCAGAGGCTCTAAGGAACATACTCTCTCAAAATCATATCTGAAAATGGGGTCCATTTAAGAGAAGCTACCTCAGTTGGACTGTCCAACTCATAAGTACGCCACTGCTGATAGGCTGCTCCTCGAAGCTATAAGGCGGTGAAAGAAACCCCACTCGATCCTAATATACCCATAGTGCGGAGGATGAGGTATCACTCCTCCAGAAATCCTAGAGCATCATCTGATGCTAGACCACTGAATATAAGAGGCTTGTACTTCTTGAACCTCTCAAGTCTCCAGTGCTTATCCTCTGAAGTTGCTGCCTTGTCCTCGGGCTGAACTGCAGCTACAGGCGATACCAATATAACCTCTAGGATCTGATCGACATGAACCCGCTGCTCAGGAGTGCCGGCAGCGGGAGTTTGTGCTCCTCCCCCGGCCTGAGATTTGGCTGCAGCAAGGGGAATCAACCATGCCAGAGCTAGAGTGGTGTACATGCTCATGAACTGTGTAAGGGTCTCTTGGAGAGCTGGAGTGGTAGTAGCAGTAGTCATATTAGGTTCCTGGGCTCCGGCTGGAGCTGGCAGTGGCTTCTCTATGGCAGCTCACGCGGGTGATCTGGTTGTACCACATGCGCGTCCTTGGCCTCTACCCCGGCCCCGAACTCTGACATCTCTAGCAGGGGTGCGGGTGCTAGGTCATCTCCGGTAGCACATGTCCTTACCATTTGTGAGAGAATAGAAGACAGAGGTTTAGAATTTTGATAGCAAAATCTCACATGACAAGGAAATTAAATGAAGTGGAATTTTCCTAATAGCTACATAGCCTTTCGTAGATAAGTACAGATGTCTCTGTACTGATCCGTGAGACTCTATAATCCGGTTTGTGATTCATGACTCCTATGAACCTAGAGATCTAACACCAACTTGTCATGACCCAAGTTCTCCCCCCGTGAACTATCGTTAAGGCAGCTAGTCTCTACGATTAGGTAAGCCTAACAAATTGCGAAAAAGGAAAATGAAATATGAAACTAGCAATTTACAATAATTTAATAGAGAATTTTAAAATGCTGCTCAGTATATACAATACTAACACTCCAAAAACCTAGAATCTCATGAATCACAAACTAGAGGAAATACATATTGTCCTAACTCCATAAGTTTAAGCAAAGCAATTACAGAAGATCTATAGTTAAGAAAGAGAATAGAGAGGGACTTCTTGGTCAGCGGATGCAGTAGATATACCTCAAAGTCTCGGAAAATCGCCTCGACTCACTAATAGTATGGCTGAGCAGAAGAACATGGATCTGCACATGAAAATGTCACGACCCTAGTTCACCAATTGTGAACACGTCATGACGGCACCTAGTCTTCATGACCATGTAAGCCTAACACATTGCGGAAGTAATAACAATTGCGAAATTTATAATCAAAACTAAATAACATGAGTAATGTATACAGTTGCCGCCTG
>MU695849.1:7385-66422 GCA_026770625.1 Nicotiana glauca
ATGGGACCCAGTTATAAAATTTTAATAAATATATATTTATTTAAAAAAAATTATAAAATATAAATAAATATAATTCAAAATTTAGCGACCAAAGTTGGTCGCTTAAAGGAATAGAGACCAACTTTGGTCGCCAATGTGGGACCCAGTTCTAACGTTTAATAATTTTTATTATTAAATTAAATATTATATAAAATATAAAGAATTCTGATTAAAATTTAGTGACCAACTTTGGTCGCTAAAGTAAATTCATGTATAGTTAGCAACCAAAGTTGGTCTCTATATGATCAAAATTACTATCTAAATAATATAAATGTAAGTCGTTAATACTTTTGTAATACAAGGGATGAATAGTACTACGAAGTGTGCGTGCGTGGCTATATATGGTGGTCGCTATTTTGGTCAAAACAGTCAATAACTATACAGCTATCAAAATAGCGACCAAAAATGGTCGCTTTTTTTAAGTGCAGAACTCAAAATCGGGTTTCCCCTCCCAAAATCTTATTTTCTCCCAAATATTTCCCAACCTCTCTCTCAACTTTTTCTCCTCCCCTTCTCAATTTTCCTTACACAAATTAATCCCCCCACCCCTTGCCACCACTGTGACCGCCGCTACCACCACTGTTCTACCGCCACCACCACTGTCCGCCAATACCATTGTTCCGCTGCCACCACTGATTTTTGGAGCTCCTTGCCACCACTGACTTTTTAACCTCCTTTTAATCTACCAAGGTTAGTAATCTACCTATTAGCTTTTTAATTTTTAAATTTTGCTATATATGTTTATGTAGTTTTTTAGAGTTTTTGCCTATTTAGTATTAGGGTTTTTTGTTTGAACTACATTAGCTAATATGAACTTAAGGTAGAAATTATGATCGTTTAGTTCTTTTATTAACTTATATTGAGTACAATTGAGAAAAAATACAATTCATTGTCTTATAATAGGAGCAATACCTAAATAAGAGTACCTAAATTCATGCTTTAAACTATGAATTATACATTTATAAGATAAGAAAAAAGAATTAAAGGGAGGAGTTTATTAATGTATTAATTATGAACTTAGAGATTAGGCTATGAATTAACTAATTTAATTTGTTCTTACTTTATTTATATAGATGTAACATCATTCTTGGATGTACAATATGAATTATCCTAATCGGCAGGGATTGAGGGAGAATTTTGTGGAAGGCGTTGATGACTTTATTAGACATGCAGTGTCACTTCCGCCATACATAAATGAAGGAGTAATTAGGTGCCCTTGTGTTAAGTGCAACTGTATGAAGTTTGGAAAACCGGAGGAAGTTAAGTTTCATCTTTATAGTAAGGAGTTTATAACGCATTACTTTGTGTGGACTAATCATGGAGGGATGGATGGTAGCCATGGGATATTTCATAACATGGTTGTTGGTGAAAGTAGTAGGCCGAGGGAGAATAGAAATCATGATTCCAGAATTCATGATATGGTTGCGAATGTGTGACGACCCAAAGGGTCATCACCGGATTTCTCCCTTTTTCTGCGCTTTTGAAGCCTTAAAACTTTACTTTTAGTTGCCTCGACTTGTGTGCGCAGTCCAGGCGAGAAGCCTGAAAGCTTTTATGTTGAAATATGTGAAATCTGTGAAAAATTTAAAGAATTTTGATATTAATATGGTTAAAGTTAACTTCGGTCAATATTTTTGATAAACGGACCCGGATCCGTGATTTGACTGTCCCAGAGGGTCCGTAGAAAAATATGAGACTCGGGCATGTGCCATGAGTCGAAATTCGAGGTCTAGAACCCGAGTAAAAGAATTTTTCTGTTAAATTATTTTTCTAAAATTATTAAGGAAAATGGAAATAAAAATTAATTAAAAGACCATGGTATCGGGCTCGTATTTTGATTCTGACACCCGGTACAAGTCTTATATATTGTTTAAGCACTTTCTGTGAAGTTTGATCGAAATCAGACGTTGTTTGACGTGTTTCGGACAATGAGTTCCAATTTTGAAAGTTTATGAAGTTTAGAAGAAAAATTATGACTTTTGAGGCTTGATTCAATGGTTTTTATGTTGTTTTGGCGATTTGATCGCTCGAGTAAGTTCGTAGGATGTTATTGGGTTAGTGTGTGTGATTGGCTAGGAGCCCCGAGGGTTCGGGAGTGTTTTCGGGGGTGTTCAGGGTGGTTTGGAGTTAGAAAATATTGCAGAAAATCTGCTTTTGGCACTCTGTACTTTCCTTCTTCACGTTCGCGGCGTTCAACTCGCGATCGCGTACCTATGGGATTCCCCTTCTTTGCGTTCGCGGCTCAGTCCCCACGTTCGCGATGCCCAGGCCTCCCCTTCAACACATTCGCTAGTACTCCCTTGCGTTCGCATACAAGCCAGTCCCAGACCCCCCAGTCACTTTTTCTACGCGTTCGTGATTAGTACCACGCGAATGCGATGCCTTGACCTGTCCACCCTTCGTGAACTCATCCCTGTTCACGTGAACGCAATGGGCATTTTTGCCCAGCGAATTTTTAAGTTTAAAACAGAACAGTAGCTCGGGATTTAGCCATTATTTCACACGAGCTCTTCATTCCAACATCCTATAGACGAATTTCAAGCTCCTTCTCCTCCATAGCTTGCTAGGTAAGTGTTCTTAACTTCATTCTCTCTTAATTTCTTCATCTAATCAAAAATTTCCTAGCCCTAAATCATGAATTCAAGGTAGAAATTAAGGGTTTTGGGTAGAGTTAGGATTTTGGGAATTTTGGGTGATTCAACCCCAATTTGGGGTCGAATCTTGAAATAAACTATATATTTGAACTCATTGGGTTATGGGTGATTGGGTTTTGGTCCGAGCCTCGTGTTTGGACCATGTGGTCCGGTGTCGAATTTTGGTATTTTTAGAAGAATGCTAGAAAACTCATTTCTAGGCTATGGGATTATGTTGTTGAGCCTTTATTGATGCAATTGAATTAATTATGCCTAGATACCATTGTTTCGGAGTCGGATTGTAGAAGAAAAGGCGGTATTGCAGAGTTGATTGCTATTCTTTGGACAGAGGTAAGTGTTTGATCTAACTTTGGCTTTACTGGAATAGGATTAGATTATTATTTATTGTTAATTTCTAAATGATCGAGTACGGTGTATAGGCATGGTGACGGGTATCTATACGCCGGTGTCTAGCATGACCGTGGGTCTTTTGTTGGTACTTGTTTTGGTATACTTTGGGACTCTCCCAGGCTAATTAATGATTTTCTACATAATGTGAGAAGTTTGAAGATTATTTATGAATTATGAATTCTTTGGTGCGTTGGCTCAAACGATAGAATACTATTGAGTAAGAAATGAAAGAATTGGAAAGAGATGTGATTATCTCCCTTGCCGGGATGTGTAAGTGATTGTTACTGCTCCCTTGCCGGGATTTGGATGTTTAGTTGTGTTCTTCCCTTGCCGGGACATTTCTTGTTATTATTTGTTTTCCCTCGCCCATTTGATTGTGATTGTTGTTTGGGTGAGGAAGAGTGATTATGCACGAAGGGTCATTCCATGCTATTGTTGATTATATTATGCACGAAGGGTCATTCTGTGCCATTGTTTGATTATATTCGCACGAAGGGACATTCCGTGCTATTGTTGATTATATTATGAACTAAGGGTCATTCCGTGCCATTGTTGATTATATTGCACGAAGGGTCATTCTGTGCCATTGTTGTGAAAGTTATGTGAGGAAAAGCACGAAGGGTGATGCCGTGCATTTTTATTTGATTGCTTTGGGTGAGGATGAGAGTAAAAGCACGAAGGTTGATGCCGTGCAACTGTTGGATTTCTTGTCTCTGTTAATTATTGTAGTGCCTTGTTTCTTATTTAAGTTGATGACTTTTATATCCGGCTTGTACTCCCCCATAGCATGTTTCCCCTCCCTTTTAACTGTTTAATTTTGGTATTCTTTCCTTTTATTGCACATATATATATAGAACTGTACAGGTTGATTTGGTAGTCCTGTCTAGCCTCGTCACTACTTTGCCGGGTTTAGGCTAGGCACTTACCAGCACATGGGGTCGGTTGTGCTGATACTACACTTCTGTGCTTTTTGCACAAATCACGGTACCGGAGCAGCTTTTGGACCACAGCAGTAGCACGCCGAGTGGGAGCTGACTTCAGTCCAGGGACTACGAGGTAGCCTAGCTAGCGTTCGCAGGCCGGAGTCCCTTATTTTATATCTTCTGTTTGTTTTCATTGTATCGAGACAGACACTGTGTATTTCTTTTTATTCAGACTTGTTTGTAGTATTCATTAGTAGTTTGTGAGATAGCGACTCCAGTCTTGGGTAGTAAAATATTAAACTTCCGCATTTTGGGTTTTCATTTACTTATGTTATAAAAGACTTCCGCTTTCATTTAAAGGTTTATTATTGTTATTATTGTTGTATTATTTTTCAAAAGGTGTAAGTGCTTGGCTTGCCTAGCTCCAACAGTAGGCGCCATCACGACACCCGATGGTGGGAAATCCGGGTTGTGACAAGTTGGTATCAAAGCTATTGGTTGCATAGGTCTCGCTACTCACGGACAAACTTGGTAGAGTCTGAGGGATCAGTACGGAGACGTCTGTATTTATCCCCTAGAGGCTACGGAGTTCGGAAAAGTTTCACTTTTGTTCTTTCTTGTCGTGCGATTCTGTTTCTCAAATACTGATTATCTTTCTACTCTGTTCTTTCGCATATGGCGAGAACACGTACTTCTTCTTCTATCGCGTAACAGCCCGAGCCCCCAGCAGCACCTTCTGCAAGGGGCAAAGGCCGAGGCCGTGCCAGAGGCCGAGGAAGAGGCAAAGCTCAGCCTCGGGCAGCAGTTCCTCGGGTGGAGCCTCATATTGACTTTGATGAGGAGGTTCCAGTCCCAGCAGCTCCAGTGGGCCCATCTCAGGTCCCAGGAGGGGTCATGGTCACCCCAGATCTTCAGGATGCTCTAGTCATACTGGCAGGCTTTATGGAGAGTGTCACTAGAGCGGGTTTGCTGCCAGTAGCACCAGCCACTTCTCAGGCTAGAGGAGGGGTTCAGACTCCTGCTACACGTACTCTGGAGCAGGTAGCTCCCTAAGCTCATGTCCCAGTGGTTCAGCTAGCTGTGGTAGCTCAGCCAAGTATTACAGCTCAGGTCGACGATGGAGCGGCTATGTCTTCGGATGCTTTGTGGAGACTTGATCGGTTCTCCAAGCTCTTCACCACCACATTCAGTGGTGCTACATCAGAGGATCCACAGGATTTCTTGTTCAGCTGTTATGAGATCCTTAGGACCATGGGTATAGTGGAGACCAATGGGGTCGATTTTGCCACCTACCGGCTTGCAGGATCCGCCAAGACTTGGTGGAGGGATTTTTGCCTATCTAGACCAGCAAGGTCTCCAGCTTTGACATGGGATCAGTTCGCGTAGTTGTTTTTGGAGATGTTTCTCCCAGTCACTTAGCGGGAGGCACTTCGCAAGCAGTTTGAGTGCCTCCAGCAGGGCTCCATGATGTTACACAGTATGAGACTCGATTTGTTGACTTGGCACGCCATACGATTTTGATACTCCCCACAGTGCGAGAGAGGGTGTGGAGATTTATTGATGGACTGATTCAGCCGATTCGTCTCCAGATGGCTATGGGAGTTGGTAGTGATATTTCCTTTCAGGAGGCGGCCAATGCAGCCCGTAGAGTTGAGATGTCTCTCTCATGGGGAGGTGGCCAGATGTCGGATAAGAGGCCTCGTCATTCTGGTAGGTTCAGTGGTACCTCGTCTGAAGGTAGGGGTTCCTATGGTATAGGTCATTTACCGAGGCCCTTTCAGTCTGCGCTCTAGGTTTTTCATGGTACCCTAGGCAGCAGTGGTTCTCAGTAGTACTATTCAGATCTGCAGCCTGTCATTGCACCCCCACTTCAGAGCTTCAGGGGAGGACATTCAGGTTGATAGGGCCAACAGTCGCAGCAACTGAGGTCTTGTTATAGTTGTGGTGACCCCGGTCACATTGTCAAGTTTTTCCCTCGAGCCCCGGGCAGCTCTTAGCAGCAGGGTCCTCACCCCATGATTCAGGCAGCAGGTGATCCACAGCCTGCCCAGCCAGCTCGAGGCGGGGGTAGGCATCATAAAGGTGGAGGTAGGGACCGTAGAGGTGGAGCTCGGACCGGCAGAGGTAGAGGTCAGCCAGTAGCCGATCATCTTAGAGACATGGTTCAGGGAGGTAGGGCCCAGCCCCGTTGTTATGCCTTGCCAGCCAGGCCAGAGGCTGAGTCTTTCGATGTTGTTATTACAGGTACTATTCTAGTCTGTGATAGGGATGCTTCAGTGCTATTTGACCCTGGGTCTACGTATTCATATGTGTCATCTTATTTTGCACCCTACTTGGCTATGCCTAGTGATGCTTTGTGTATCCCTGTATATGTATCTACACCAGTGGGTGATTCTATAGTGGTCGACCGAGTTTATCATTCCTGTGTAGTAGTATTTGAGGGTTTTGAGACCCGAGTTGATTTATTGATTTTAGACATGGTGGATTTTGATGTTATATTTGGGATGGATTGGTTGTCCCCGTATCATGCTATCTTGGATTGTCATGCCAAGACTGTGACCTTAGCTTTTCCAGATTTGCCCCGATTGGAGTGGAGAGGGACCCCAGGTCAGGCCATCCATAGTGTTATTTGATATGTTAAGGCTCGAGGCATGGTCGAGAAGCGGTGTTTAGCTTATTTGTGATATGTTCGTGATTCCAGCACAGAGGTTCCTTCTATTGACTCTGTTCCTATCGTCCAGGAGTTCCCAAAGGTTTTCCCTTCAGACCTGCCGGGTATGCCGCCTAACAGGGATATTGATTTCTGTATTGATCTGGCCTTAGGCACGCAGCCCATTTCTATTCCGCCGTATTGCATGTCCCCGCCAGAGCTGAAGGAGTTAAAGGACCAGTTGCAAGACTTGCCAGAGAAGGGTTTTATCAGGCCTAGTGTTTCTCCTTGGGGTGCACCGGTGTTATTCGTGAAGAAAAGGGATGGGTCGATGAGGATATGTATTGATTACCGGCAATTGAACAAGGTGACGATAAAGAACACAAGTATCCACTGCCGAGGATTGTTGATTTGTTTGACCAGCTTCAGGGTGCGAAGGTGTTTTCAAAGATAGACTTGAGATCTGGCTACCATCAGCTGAGGATTAGGGCGTCTGATGTCCCTAAGACATCATTTCGCACTCGGTATGGGCATTATGAGTTTTTGGTCATGTCATTCGGGATGACCAATGCCCCAGTAGCATTTATGGAGTTGATAGTATTCAGACCTTATCTAGACTTGTTTGTGATAGTCTTTATTGATGATATTCTGGTATACTCCCGCAGCCAGGAGGAGCACGAGCAGCACCTCATAGTGGTTCTTCAAACTTTGAAGGATAGTCAGTTGTATGCTAAGTTCTCAAAGTGCGAGTTCTGATTGAGTTCGGTTGCATTTCTGGGTCATGTTGTATCAGTAGAGGGTATTCAGGTGGACCCGAAGAAGATTGAGGCAGTCAATAATTGGCCTCGACCAGCTTCAGCGACTGAGATTTGGAGTTTCTTGAGGTAAGCAGGTTATTACCGTCAGTTCGTGAAGGGGTTTTCATCTATAGCAGCCCCGATGACCAGATTGACCTAGAAGGGCGCCCAGTTCAGGTGGTCAGACGAGTGCGAGGAGAGCTTTCAAAAGCTCAAGACAGCTCTGACTACGGCACCGATATTGGTTTTGCCCACAGGTTCAAGGCCTTATATAGTTTATTGTGATGCTTCCCGTATTGGGCTTGGTGCAGTATTAATGCAGGATGGAAGAGTCATAGCTTATGCTTCGAGGCAATTGAAGATCCACGAGAAGAACTATCTGGTCCATGATTTAGAGTTGCCAGCCATTGTTCATGCTTTGGATATTTGGAGGCATTATCTATATGGTGTGACGTGTGAGGTGTACACATATCACAAGAGCCTTCAGTATTTGTTCAAGCAAAAGGAGTTGAATTTGAGATAGAGGAGGTAGTTGGAGTTGTTGAAAGATTATGATGTTACTATTTTGTACCACCTGGGGAGAGCCAATGTGGTGGCCGATGCATTGAGTAGGAAGTCCGCCAGCATGGGTAGTCTTGCTTATGTTCCGGTTAGCCAGAGACCGCTTGCTTTGGATATTCAGGCTTTGGCCAATCGGCTGGTGAGGTTGGACATTTCTGAGCCTAGCAGAGTGTTGGCTTGCACGGTCGCTCGTTCTTCATTATTAGAGTGTATCCGTGATCGGCAGTTTGATGATCCCCATTTGTGTGTCCTGAGAGACACGGTGCAGCGTGGAGGTGCTACGAAGGTGACCTTAGATGATGATGGTATTTTGAGATTGCATGGGCGAGTTTGTGTGCCCAATGTCGATAGGATTCGATAGTTGATCTTAGCGGAGGCCCATAGTTCATGGTATTGTATTCACCCGGGCACTACGAAGATGTATCAGGACTTGTGGCAGCATTATTGGTGGCGTAGGATGAAGAAAGATATTGTTGCATATGTGGCTCGGTGTTTAAATTGTCAGCAGGTCAAATATGAGCATCAGAGGCCCGATGGTGTGTTTCAGAGGATCGAGCTTCTCAAGTGTAAGTGGGAGAGGATTACCATGGATTTCGTCACTGGACTTCTGGTGACTCGGAAGAAGTTTGATGCTATTTGGGTCATTGTTGATAGGCTTACTAAGTCATCACATTTCATTCCTGTTGCCACCACCTATTCATCGGAGAGATTAGCTGAGATCTACATCCGGGAGATTGTTCACCTTCATAGGGTGCCGGCATCTGTCATTTCGGACCGGGGTACGCAGTTTACCTCGTGCTTTTGGAAAGCAGTTCAGTAGGAGTTAGGCACCCAGGTTCAGATGAGCACAACATTCCATCTTCAGACAGACGGTCAGTCCGAGAGGACTATTCAGATATTGGAAGATATGCTCCGAGCCTGTGTCATTGATTTTGGAGGTTCTTGGGACTAGTTTTTGCATTTAGCAGAGTTCGCCTACAACAACAGCTACCAGTCCAGCATTCAGATGGCTCCATATGAGGCGTTGTATGGTAGGCGATGTCGGTCTCCAGTGGGATGGTTTGAGCTGGGAGAGGATCGGTTATTGGGTACCGATTTAGTCCAGGAGGCCTTGGATAAGGCCAAGATCATTCAGGACAGCCTTCGTTCGGCTCAGTCGCGGTAAAAGAGTTATGCGGATCGCAAGGTTCAAAATGTAGCTTTCATGGTTGGTGAGCGAGTATTGCTCCGTGTATCGCCTATGAAGGGCGTGATGCGATTTGGGAAGAAGGGCAAGCTTAGCACTAGGTTCATTGGCCCATTTGAGATTCTTGATCGGGTGGGAGAGGTGGCTTACAGACTTGCCTTGCCACCTAGCTTGTCAGCCGTGCATCCAGTGTTTCATGTGTCTATGCTTAGGAGGTATCACGGCGATCCTGCCCACGTATTAGATTTCAGCACTGTCCAATTGGACAAGGATATGTCCTACGAGGAGGAGCCGGTAGTTATTCTAGACCGGCAGTTTCGACAGTTGAGGTCGAAGAGTTTTCCTTCAGTGCGTGTTCAGTGGAGAGGTCAGCCTCCTGAGGCATCGACCTGGGAGTCAGAGTCTGATATGCGGAGCCGTTACCGTCATCTATTTCCTGACTCAGGTACTTCTTTCTTTTGTCCGTTCGAGGACAAACGGTTGTTTTAGATGTGGAGAATGTGACGACCCAAAGGGTTATCACTGGATTTCTCCCTTTTCTATGCTTTTGAGGCCTTGAAAACCTCACTTTTAGTTGCCTCGACTTGCATGCATAGTCCGGGCACGTAGCCGGAAAGCTTTTATGTTGAAATATGTGAAATCTGTGAAACATTTGAAGAATTTTGATATTAATATGGTTAAAGTTGACTTCGGTCAACATTTTTGGTAAACAGACCCGGATCCATGATTTGACGGTCCCGGAGGGTCCGTAGAAAAATATGGGACTCGGGCATGTGCCCGGAGTCGAAATCCGAGGTCTAGAACCCAAGTAAAAGAATTTTTCTGTTAAATTGTTTTTCTAAAATTATTATGGAAAATGGAAATGAAAATTGATTAAACGACCATGGTATCGGGCTCGTATTTTGGTTCTGACGCCCGGTACAAGTTTTATATATTGTTTAAGCGCTTTCTGTGAAGTTTGGTCGAAATCGGACGTCGTTTGACGTGTTTCGGACTATGAGTACCAAGTTTGAAAGTTTATGAAGTTTAGAAGAAAAATCATGAATTTTGAGGTTTGATTCAATTATTTTTATGTTGTTTTGGCGATTTGATCGCTCGAGTAAGTTCATAGGATGTTATTGGGTTAGTGTGTGTGATTGGCTAGGATCCTCGAGGGCTCGGGAGTGCTTTCGAGGGTGTTCGGGGTGGTTTGGAGTTAGAAAATATTGTAGAAAATCTGTTGTTGGCACTTAGTACTTTCCTTCTTTGCATTCGCAGCCTTCAGCTCGTGATCGCGTACCTATGGGCTTCCCCTTCTTCGCATTCGCGGCTCAGTCCCCGCGTTCGCGATGCCCAGGCCTCCCCTTCAATGCATTCACGAGTACTCCCTCGCGTTCATATACAAGCCAGTCCCAGACCCTCCAAACCCTTATTTTATGCTTTCGCGATTAGTACCACGCGAACGCGATGCCTTGACCTGTCCACCCTTCGCGAACGCGTCCCTGTTCACGCGAACGCGAAGGACATTTTTGCCCAGCGAATTTTTAAGTTTAAAATAGAACAGTAGCTCGGGATTTAGCCATTGTTTCACACGAGCTCTTCACTCCAACATCCTATAGACGAATTTCAAGCTCTTTCTCCTCCATAGCTTGCTAGGTAAGTGTTCTTAACTTCATTCTCTCTTAATTGCTTCATCAAATAACAAATTTCCTAGCCCTAAATCATGAATTCAAGGTAGAAATTAAGGGTTTTGGGTAGAGTTAGGGTTTTGGGAATTTTGGGTGATTCAACCCCATTTTAGGGTCGAATCTTGAAACACACTATATATTTGAACTCGTGGGGTTATGGGTGATTGGGTTTTGGTCCGAGCCTCGTGTTTGGACCATGTGGGCCGGTGTCGAATTTTGGTATTTTTTGAAGAATGCTAGAAAACTCATTTCTAGGCTATGGGATTATGTTGTTGAGCCTTTATTGATGCTATTGAATTAATTATGCCTAGATACCATTGTTTCGGAGTCGGATTGTAGAGGAAAGGCGGTATTGGAGAGTTGATTGCTATTCTTTGGACCGAGGTAAGTGTTTGATCTAACTTTGGCTTGAGGGAATAGGATTAGAGTATTATTTATTGTTAATTGCTAAATGATCGAGTGCGGTGTATAGGCATGGTGACGGGTATCAATATATCGGCGTCTAGCATGACCGTGGGTCTTTTGTTGGTACTTGTTTTGGTATACTTTGGGACTCTCCCAGGCTAATTAATGATTTTCTACATAATGTGAGAAGTTTGATGATTAATTATGAATTATGAATTCTTTGGATCGTTGGCATAAACGATAAAATACTATTGAGTAAGAAATGAAAGAATTGGAAAGAGATGTGATTATCTCCCTTGCCGGGATGTGTAAGTGATTATTATTGCTCCCTTGCCGGGATTGGGATGTTTAGTTGTGTTCTTCGCTTGCTGGGACATTTATTGTTATTATTTGCTTTCTCTCGCCCGTTTGGTTGTGATTGCTATTTGGGTGAGGAAGAGTGATTATGTACGAAGGGTCATTCCGTGCTATTGTTGATTATATTATGCACGAAGGTTCATTCCGTGCCATTGTTTGATTATATTCGCACGAAGGGACATTCCGTGCTATTGTCGATCATATTATGCACGAAGGGTCATTCTGTTCTATTGTTTGATTATATTCGCACGAAGGGACATTCCGTGCTATTGTTTATTATATTATGCACGAAGGGTCATTCCGTGCCATTGTTGATTATATTGCACGAAGGGTCATTCCGTGCCATTGTTTTGAGAGTTATGTGAGGAAAAGCACCAAGGGTGATGCCGTGCATTTTTATTTGATTGCTTTAGGTGAGGATGAGAGTAAAAGCACGAAGGTTGATGCCGTGCAACTGTTGGATTTCTTGTCTCTATTAATTATTGTTGTGCCCTGTTCTTATTTAAGTTGATGACTTTTATATCCGGGTTGTACTCCCCCATAGCATGTTTCCCCTCCCTTTTAACTGTTTAGTTTCGGTATTCTTTCCTTTTATTGCGCACACATATATATATATATATATATAGAATTGTACAGGTTGATTTGGTAGTCCTATCTAGCCTCGTCACTACTTCGCCGGGGTTAGGCCAGGCACTTACCAGCACATGGGGTCGGTTGTGCTGATACTACACTTCTGTGCTTTTTGCACAGATCACGGTACCGGAGCAACTTTTGGACCACAACAGTAGCATGCCGAGTGGGAGCTGACTTCAGTCCAGGGACTACGAGGTAGCCTAGCTGGCGTTCGCAGGCCGGAGTCCCTTTTTTTTATATCTTCTGTTTGTTTTCATTGTATCGAGACAGACACTGTGTATTTCTTTCTATTCAGACTTGTTTGTAGTATTCATTAGTAGCTTGTGAGATAGCAACTCTAGTCTTGGGTAGTAAAATATTAAATTTCCACATTTTGGGTTTTCATTTACTTATGTTATAAAAGACTTCCGCTTTCATTTAAAGGTTTATTATTGTTACTACTGTTGTGTTGTTTTTCAAAAAGTGTAAGTGTTTGGCTTGCCTAGCTCCAACAGTAGGCGCCATCACGACTCCCGATGGTGGAAAATCCGGGTCGTGACATAATGCTTTTGGAATGCACTTTTGGGGTGAGCCCAAAGAAAATGTTGAAAAAACTCTTAATGATGAAGCAAACCATTATTATGAACAGTTAGAGGAAGCTAGTCGTCCACTACGTGAAGGACGTCCATACTCTGAGTTGTCTGTTGCAGTTAGATTACTAAGTATAAAATCTTATTTGAATATTTCTCAAGGAGCCATGGATTCTTTCATTGACCTTATGCATGAACTAGTTGACGAGGAAATCGAATTACCTGGTGATTTCTATAAGGCAAAGAGATTAGTTTCTAAGTTAGGACTTTCGTCGATGAGAATTGATTGTTGTGAAGATGGTTGCATGTTATATTATAAAGATAATTCAAATTTAACCAGTTGTAAATTTTGCGAAAGCCTCGTTTCAAGAGGCTTTCCAGCAGGAAGATGGCTGCTATCAAGGCGATGCATTATTTACCTATTATACCTAGGCTAAAGAGGTTATATGTGTCGATGGGTTCTGCTCCTCATATGAAATGGCACTTTGAAAATAGAAGACCACCTGGTGTTATGTGTCATCCTTCAGATGGAGAAGCTTGAAAGCACTTTGATAGGACATATCCAGATTTTGCTAGTGAACCAAGGAACATTCGGTTAGGTCTGTGTGCAGATGGCTTCACGCCTTTTTCTGTATCTGCGACACCGTATTCATGTTGGCCTGTATTTCTTACACCTTATAATATACCACCCGAGTTGTGCATGACTAGTCCATATATATTCTTAAATTGTATTATCCCCGGTCCACGTAATCCGAAAAGTTTGATAGATGTATATTTGCAACCTTTGATTGATGATCTAAAACAATTGTGGTACGATGGTATTGAAACATATGACATATCAACCAAGCAGAATTTCAATTTGCGTGCTAATTTAATATGGACAATTAATGATTTTCCTGCGTATGGAATGTTGTCTGGGTGGATGACTGCTGGAAAGCTAGCTTGTCCTTACTGCATGAAAAATAGTAAAGCGTTCACTTTGAAACATGGCCGAAAGCAATCATGGTTTGATTGTCATCGTCAATTCTTGCCTGAGGGTCATGAGTTTAGAAGGATGAAAAATGCTTTCAAAAAGAATAAAATAGAATATGATTATCCACCTCCGATACTTTTAGGTGATGAAATTTGGGAGAGGGTCCAGAACTTCAGTAAAGTTACTGAAGTTCCACCTTATAGATTCCCTAGATACGGTGTTACTTATAATTGGACAAACAGAGTATATTTTGGGAGTTGCCCTATTGGAAGGATAATCTTCTATATCACAACCTTGATGTCATGCATATTGAGAAGAATTATTTTGACAATTTGTTCAACACAGTGATGGATGTTAAAGGTAAGACAAAGGATAACCCGAAGGCTAGAATAGACTTACAAGAATATTGCAGACGTTCTGAATTACACGTGCAGACAGCAAACAATGGTAAGTTATTCAAGCCCAAAGCAAGTTACACATTCACTTTGGAGGAAAGACGGCAGATTTGTGATTGGGTAACGAAATTGAAGATGTCTGAGGGTTATGCGTCGAATTTCGAGGAAAAAAGTGATATGGAGGTAGGGAAGTTGAGCTATTTGGAAAGTCATGACTGTCATGTTTTCATGAGACCTTAGTGCCTATTGTGTTTTGTGGTTTGCCTGAAAGAATCTGGAAACCCATCACAGAGATTAGTTTGTTTTTCAAAGACTTGTGTTCTTCTACATTAAGGGAAGAAAACCTAAGCCGGATGGATCAGAACATTCGTATAACTTCTTCTAAGATGGAAAAGATATTTCCATGTGGGTTTTTTGATGTGATTGAACACATTCCAATCCACCTTGTACACGAGACACAACTTGGAGGGCCTGTTCAATGCAGATGGATGTATCCCTTTGAGAGGTAATATTATAGTCCATATATAATTTTCTATTTTATTTGAATGTTCTTGGCTAACCTGAAATTATGAAGAACAATTGGCAAATGCAAACAATTTGTTAAGCAGAGGAATAGAATTGAAGGATCTATATGCGAAGCTTATCTTGCAAAGAAAACTGCTNTCCATATTCAATCAACCAGGCCGATGTTCTAAGGATGGTAAAAAGAGAAGTTTGAGTGATATGGAGTTCAAGTCCGCTACACTTCATGTGTGGCTAAATTGTCCCGAAGTAGTACCATTTGTCAAGTAAGTATTGATTTAATAGTTATCAAAATATAAAATTTACTGTGATTACATCTTAATGCAACTACTAAAAATATTTGATGTGTCACAGTCACTTCGTGGGTCAATTTGGCCATGATGCTATATATATGGAATTTGATATGTGGTTCAAACAATTTGTATGTTTATCTTTAAATTATTCTAACACTATGTAGGTAAACAATGTTTGGAAGTTATGCTAACTTATGAATTTTATTAACAATATGTAGGTAAATGATCCAAATAATGGTATAAATCAATTTTTGAAAGATATATCTTGGGAACCTGGGGTTGAGGTCACAACATATTTCAAGTACGTTGTGAATGGTTATAAGTTTCATACAGAGGATTGCTCCAAAAATAAAAAAAAGCAACAATAGTGGGGTGTGGGTTCAAGGTGGTGATGGCAACCAAGTTGGAGATATTGATTATTATGGTGTGCTCAAAGAAATAATAGAACTAGAATATACAGGTTGGCCAAAAAAGAAATTGATACCCTTTAGACGCAAGTGGTTTGAACCAAATCCAACAAGATGTACGAGAGTACACAATCAATACAACATAATTGAGGTTAATCATACGAGGGAGTATGATCGCTATGATCCTTTCATAATTGCACATAATATTAGGCAAGTGTATTATGCTCCTTGTCCATTTCGGCGGAATAAGTCCGATTGGTGGGTTGTAATAAAAACTAAGCCTATAGGTAGGGTCGATATCGAGAATGTGTTGGATGTTGCATATCAAAACGATATCTCCAGTGTTCACCAAATAGTGGATGAACTTTTAGAAAATGATTTGGAACATCCTGAACACATATTGGAAGAAGTTGATATAAATGAAGTAACAATTATAGAAAACGAGGAAGAAGAATCAACTGATGAAGCTCAAACCAGTGAGGAAGAAGAATTCTCTAACGAGGAAGAATACGTCGATGAGCTTTAAAAAGTTGGTTTCTTCAATAACTCTCATTTATAGATAGTTTCTTTATATGTTTCAATCTAAATATGTGTTATATTATGCAGATGATAGGCAAGGGTCGAGGTAACAATGAAGGTAGTATTATATTATGCAGATGACAGGCAAGGGTCGAGGTAACAATGAAGGTAGTAGTTCTCGGGGTCGAGAAAAGGCTAGGAAACCAAAGAGGAGGGTAGAAAATACTACTCATCAATCTTTTCAGCACTCTTTTGCTGTGCCTATGCCTATACCACAACCTCTACCCCAGGGCTATTCTGAGCTGCCACAGCATGTCACGCCCAAAACCTTCGTGCAGACCCCGGGTATTTTGTCAGGGGGCCATAGGGCTATGCGTCCGACATACAGTCCACCTGCCTCACTACCACGTGAACCACAGCCAGCAGCATCACATGAATCGCATCGATCCATGTCACAGCCACATGGATCATAGAAATCAGTGTCACAGCCACTCGGGTCACAGCAGTCAGTGTCACAGCCACTTGCGATCCATGCAGCTATGTCGCAGTCACAGGGCTCACATCTATCTTCATCAGGGATTCCACCTATTGGAGGCCTTCACCTGCAGGATAGTAGCTCTGAACCCCCCTACTCCTTCCACACATGCCTCTGATATACATGTTTCGGACAATGATGCTGATGCTGCTACTGACGAGGAGGTACATTATGATCAGTATGGCAGGATCAGCATAGTCCCTGAGGGTGATAGGTAAGAGTTATTTGTTATTTTTATGTTTATTTTTTGTACAGTTTTTACTAAGATATTAATTTGTTTTATTTATTAAATTGCAGGTTCATCCCGAGTAATATTACTACGAGGATAATCACCAAAGCAGCCAGAAAGCTTTATGATGCCCCTTATGCGTCTTGGCGTGAATTCTCATTCTCAATGAAGGAGGCAATTTTTAATGAATTTAAAGTATAAATGTTCTTTTAAGCAGTATAATTATTTATATTTATGATATTTCCATATAATATTTAACTTTTGAAATACAGAGCAAGTGTGTATGGGAACACCAATATAGCGCGGACGTGGCTGCAAATTTTTATCTCAATGCTCGCAAGTGGTTGTCGCATACTTTCTCCAAAGCTAGAAAGATGAACCAGAAGCCTGGCTGGTTGCTTTAGAATTTATGGTATGATTTGCGAAGGCAATGGCTTACTGCAGAGTTCTTAGAGAAGAGCAAAAAAGGAAAGAAATCTCGCGCATCTGAGAAGGGAGGATCCTTGCATACTGGAGGTGTTGTCAGCATCGGGACAATAAAACGAAGAGTGGTACGTAATTGCTTAATTTATTTTAATTTTCAAAGTATATCTATTCTATTTATTAATTAAAATTTATGAGTTTTCTGGAAAAGAAGTTGGGCCGTCTGATGAACCAAGATGAGCTATTCAAAGAGACTCATATTGTGAAGAAGAAGAAAGAGACGGATCAAGAAAGGTATGTCGAGGGACGAGCCTCGACTGTACATGTAAGTTTTCACTTTTCATTAAGTATTTTCATTTACTTTTATGTAAATTCTGAACTACTAATTCAATTTACTTTTTCTTATAGGATCTCTTCACAACTCAAGTTGAGGAATTCATACGCAGCCAGCCGCCTAATGAGTCGGACTCGCCAATCCAACTTTCGGCCGAGGATGTTGACTATGGACGCAGGCTGCAGGCAATCAAAAATGGGGGAAGGTATACGGCCTTCCGACTAAGAAATTCCATCGCTATAGGTGTGGAATGCAAGGAATAGGGACTTCCTCGCAAGACGAGCAACTTAATGGGGAGAGCCTCTCCGCTATGCGGGAGACTATGACAAAGCTCACATCCAAGCTAGAAGTGTCCAATGAAAGAGAAAAGCTTAGAGATGCTCAGTACATTGGCGTCGTCGCTCAGTGCTAGGGCATGCAAGAGCAGATCAGAAATCTCCTAGCTTCTGGTTCTTTTCCGATTCCCCGCTCTCGGCCATCATCGCCAGAGGCTGGCCGTCCCCGTGCTCGTTCCTCCCATCTTCCAAGTGGTCGTTCCTCCCGTCCTCCTCGTGATCATTCTTCCCGTCATCGACAAGTACACCCTTCTCAATACCGTCATGATGATGAAAGTTCATCAGACGGTGATGATAATGATGTACCAAACACTGTTTGACTTTTAGACAATTTGAACTAGACAAATACACTCGGGTTTTGATTGGGTTGTAATAAGAGTTAACTTAGTTTGGTAGTTCTATTGAACTCTACACTTTGTTGGTTTTAATGTAGCTTTTAATGTTGTTTTTGTGTTATTGTTGTTGTTATTGTTGGGTTGTTATTTCGTATTGTTGTTGGAATTATATTTGAAATTGTTGTTGTTGTTGCTTGTTAGGATTTTGTTATGACTAGCAGGTGGTGTAGCTGCCAAAACAGGCGGTTTCTGCGAAAATAATACACAGAAAAGCGACCAACTTTGGTCTCTATTTGGTCGCTTTTCATTTTAAAAAATATTTTTTTGGAGAATAGCGACTAACGTTGGTTGCTATTTACCGAGATTTCTACAAAAAGCGACCAAACTTGGTCACTATTTCATTAAAAAAAATATAATTTCTGGTAATATAGCGACCAACGTTTGTCGCTTATCTTTAAAAAATAAATTAAATTCATCAATTTAGCGACCAACCTTTGTCGCTAGTTTAATAAAATAAATAAATAATTGAATAAAAAAGCGACCAACCTTGTTCAGATTTTAAAATATAATATTCGGATTAGAGACCAAAGTTGGTCGCTTTTTAATGATTAATAATAAATAAAAATAACGTATTTTATATTTAGGGACCAACTTTGGTCGCAAAATTTATACTAAATTAATAAAGCGACCAAAGTTGGTCTCTATAGTCAAAATCCAAGATATTTGGTCCATTTACCTTAGATACCAATTAGCGACCAACTTTGGTCCCTAAATAAAATAGACCATCAATATAGCTACCAGGCCGGTTTGATCGCTTTTTGGTCGCCATTTAGCCTATAAGCGACCAACTTTAGTCGCTATTTTCGGTTGCTTTTTTCCGAATTTCTAGTCGTGTTTTGAGCCGAGGGTCTATCGGAGGCAGCATTTTTTCCCTTTTAAGGTAGGGTTAAAGTATGCATACACACTATGCTTTCCAAGCCCCGCTTGTGAGAATTCACTGAATTGTTTTGGTTGTTGTTGTAGTCGTCGCCGCTTCACGAAAAACACAAGAAAAAAGAAATAAAATTACAAGTTTTTTTCCTTTAACGACGTGACAATCGATACAAGTTACAACTATAATGATTTAAATAAGTTTAGCGTGACAAATTCAGTGTTCAGAATGAGGTTCCGTTGCATTTCAAATGTTGTCTTTATCAGCGGGAAGAAAATTGGGTATTCCCACATCTTCACAAGAGAAATAATGATTTGGTTATATTAATAAAGTGACTGATGAAGACATGAAGGTATCTGGTAATGAAATCTATGAGATATACAAGGCTTTGATTTTTTGTTCATTTTCTCTTTACCGATATTAATATTTTCTATGGTTATTGCATTGTGCTTACTTTTTATTTGTCACGACCCATTTTACCATAATAGGTCGTGATGGCACCTAACACCATTGTCAAGCCCGTCGATGCGGAAATGTGATTAACTTCTCATTTTACCTTAGCCAATAAACAGTTATACTAGATATTCGAACATAAAAGGTAACACTAGTAAGGATCATAAAGTGCTACAATAGCAATACAACCCCAAAATAAATGTCTACTACTGTGTGTGCCAGAACCTGGTGTCACAAGCTACGGGCGACTAGTAAAATATACACAAAAGAATAATACACTATCCTACTATCTGAATCAGGATAGACAGAAACAAAAGTACAAGAAAGGACTTCTTCGGCTGCGGATCGGCATGAGAGAGAAGCAGCTCACCGTAGAAGTCCCCAAGCGTGCTCACTACTGCGCACCAGGATAATGCCCAGATCCACCTGCCTCAAAGCCTGTACATTTAAGTACAGAAGCATAGCATGAGTACATAAACCACATGTACTCCTCCCGTCTAATCTCAAAGAAGTAGCGACGAGAGGTCGACTTGATACTTACTAAGGTCAAGATAATATAATATAATAAGGTGATATGTACAGCAGGAAGGATTTTTAATAACACAAGTTTAATAGAAGAGCCATATTCATGTTCTTGTCATAATTAAATTGCCTGTTTCCCTTTTCATATCAAATGTGTGATCATGTCATAACTAAATGCAAGCATATAAATCATGCACAAACATGCCGAGGTCGACGGTCCACTCCAATAGAAAATAAATTGTGCATTGCCGAGGGTCGAGCGGCACGAACCATAGATGCATCTATTATCACCGAGGTGATCGGCCCGATCCATACTCATCAAGAAAATATCAAGAAAAGCGCATAAGGCTCAATTATATACAAGGGAATTCCTACCAAGGCTCAACAAACTCATAAGTTCACTTTTCATTCCCTCAAGTCTCTACCAAGTCAAAATGATCATATTGGCAATTTAAAATAAGAGATATTCACCAATTAGACATGACATGGGTCCTAAACTACCCGAACAATTATCATATAGTAGCTACGCGTGGAGTCTCATCACCTAGTACATACGTAGCCCCCGCATTTTGCAACAATTACTCATTTACATTCCTATGGGGATAATTCCCTCTTACAAGGTTAGAAAGAAGACTTACCTCGCTCCAAAGTGCACTTCCAATGTCAACGAGCCCAAGTCCTTAATTCGAAGCCGGACAATCCCAATCTAATCAAATGAAGCAAGAACTAGTGAATAAAGGCTTACAAGGTTAAATTCTAGGTATTTAAGCAATTCCCCAACCATTAACACAAGTTTCCTATATTCCGACCCCGGGCCCACGTGCACGGATCCCGAGATTTTTCGAAGGAAGTTGTTCCCTATCACCTAAGGATCACAAATATATGATTTTTAGTTCATTACATCGCAAATTATGTGATAAAACCTTAGTTTTCATTAAACCCTATGTCTAGCTCAAATCCCTTGATTTTACCAAATTTTTAGTATTAAATCTACCTAATGTTTATGTATTTTAACTAAAAGTGAGTGGGAATTACTTACCTTGCAATGATATGTGGAGACTCTCTCTTTGAAACCCCCAAAATCGCCTAAGTGTTGAGAGAAATGTGTTAAAAATAGAGTTGAGTCCGTATTAAATGAGCTATTACCCCCCAGAGATTTCCGCTTCTGCGGTCTGGGGCCGCATAAGCGAGACCGTTTATGCGGTTACTAGGCCACTTCTACGGTCCTGGGCCAGTTGGGCTCGACCGTTGTTGCGGCCTGACATCCGATTAAGCGGAACCGCCTCTGCGGTTAAATGACCGCTTATGCGATTTACCTGGTTCGGCCCCCTTTTTGCTTCTGCGACTCAATGGCCGCATCTACGGTCCCGCTTCTGCGGTCCAAGAACCGCAGATGCGGTTATTACAGAAGCAGCAACCTCAGTCCTTTTTTCTAAGTTTCCACCTCACTCGAACCTCGACCATTTGATGCTCGGGGCTCCCGAGCCCCGCCCGAACATATCGACAAGTCTGATATCATGAGGCGGACCTACTCGAAACACTCAAAACAACGTTAAAATGAGTAATCGCACCCCAAAACCCAATATCTAAAATCATTGAACTTCAAGTTCTAAATTTTCCTCCAACGGGTCAAAATGCCCTTAAACTTCTCGGATTAACACCAAATTTTACGAGTAGGTCTTAACTGATATTTTGGACTTGTACCAAGTTTTGAAATCGAAATCCGAACCCGATACCTATAAAAACAATAATTTCTTAGTTTATTTAATTCTTTGAAACTTAAACTTAACAATTTTACATAAAAATTCATTACTCGGGCTAGGGACCTCGGAATTTGATTTCGGGCATACGCCTAGGTCCCATATTTTCCCGCAGACCCTTAAAAATTGTCAAATCACGATTCCGGGTCCGTTTCCCCAAAATATCAACCGAAGTCAAACTTGGCCTTTTTAAAGGAACTTAAAGAAGCAACTAGGCTTAATCTCGCTCATAACTCTTTTAACCTCCGAACCACCCGTCCCCGAAAGTCATAAATTAGCTAAAGCAAGTGCGGAATGTATTATTTAGGGGAACGGGGTTCGAAAATACAATACGACAAGTCGGGTCGTTACATCCTCCACCTCTTAAACAAACGTTCGTCCTCGAACGGACATAGAAAAGTACCTGGACTGCTGAATAAGTGGGGATATCGGCTCCGCATGTCCTCATCAGACTCCCAGGTCGCCTCCTCGAGCGGTTGGCTCCTCCACTGGACTCTTACCACAAAAATCCTCTTGGACCTCAACTAGCGGTCCTGTCTATCAACAATGGCAACTGGCTCCTCCTCGTAGCCCAAGCTCTCATCTAACTGAATGGTATTGAAATCCAACACATGCAAATAGTCGGCATGATACTTACGGAGTATTGATACATGGAAGACTGGATGAACTCCTGATAAACTGGGAGGTAAAGCAAGCTCATATGCAACCTCCCCAACTCGCCTCAACACCTCAAAGGGGCAAATAAACCTTGGGCTCAACTTGCCCTTCTTTCTGAATCTCATAATGCCCTTCATGGGCGAAACCTTCAAGAGAACCTTCTCGCCAACCATAAATGATACATCACGCGCCTTCTGATCCGCGTAACTCTTCTGCCTGGACTGAGCTGTGTGGAGTCTCTCCTGAATCAACTTTACCTTATCCAAGGCATCCTGAACCAAGTCTGTACCAAGCAGCCTAGCCTCACCAGGCTCAAACCACCCGACCGGAGAATGACAACGCCGACCATATAATGCCTCATACAGGGCCATTTCAATGATGGACTGATAGCTGTTATTATATGCAAACTCCACCTAGGGTAAGATCTTATCCCACTGCCCTCCAAAGTCAATCACACATGCTCTAAGCATATCCTCTAAAATCTAAACTATCCGCTCCGACTGCCCGTCGTTCTGAGGATGGAATGTCGTGCTAAGCTCCATGCGGATCCCCAACTCACTCTGAACAGCTCTCCAGAAATGGTAAGTGAACTGAAGGCCTCTGTCTAATATGATGGAGATCGGCACACCGTGCAACATCACTATCTCCCGAATGTAAATCTGAGCATACCTCTCTGTCGTATAAATAGTCACCACTGGAATGAAATGGGCGGACTTAGTCAATCTATCCACAATAACCCACACTGAATCAACCTTCCGTTGATTCCGCGGCAACCCAACCACGAAATCTATAGTGATGCGCTCCCACTTCCATTCTGGAATGGGCATACGCTGAAGTAGGCCACCTGGCCTCTGGTGCTCATGCTTGACCTGCTGGAAATTCAAACATTTAGTGGCATACTCCGCAATGTCCTTCTTCATCCTCCGCCACCAGTAATGCCGCCTCAAGTCACGACACATCTTCGTGGCACCTGGATGAATGCAGTACCTCGAACTGTGGGCCTCATCTAGAACTCTCTCTCTCAAGCCATCAACATTAGGAACACATACACGGCCCTGAAGCCGTAACACACCATCCTCGCCAATAGAAATCTCCCTGGCACCTCCCTGAAGTACCGTCTCTCTGAGAACTGCCAAACGTGGATCATCGAGTTGTCGGTGCATAATCTCCCCCAACAATGAAGACTGAGCAACCACACACGCTAGGACCCCGCTGGGCTCTGAAATATACAATCTCACCAGCCTGCTAGCTAAAGACTGAAAGTCCAAAGCTAATGGTCTCATCTCGGCAGGAATGAATGCCAAGCTACCCATGCTCTCCGCCTTCCTACTCAAGGCATCCGTAACCACATTTACCTTACCTGGATGATAAAGAATGGTAATGTCATAATCCTTTAGTAGCTCAAGCCATCTGTGCTGCCTCAAATTAAGATCACTCTGCCTGAACAAATGCTACAAGCTGCGATGGTCTATATAAACCTCACATAACACTCCATATAAATAATGTCTCCATATCTTAAGAGCATGAAAAATCTCCACCAACTCTAGATCGCGCACAGGGTAATTTTTCTCATGAACTTTCAGCTGACGTGAAACATATGTAATAACTCGCCCCCCATGCATCAATACATATCCCAAGCCAACGCGAGAAGCGTCGCAATACACTGTATACATCCCTGAACCGGAAGGCAATACAAGAACTGGTGTCGTGGTCAAAGCCGTCTTGAGCTTCTGGAAGCTCTCCTCACAATCATCGGACCAACAGAACGGGGCACCCTTTTAGGTTAATCTGGTTAGAGGGGATGCAATAGATGAAAAACCCTGCACGAATCGTCGGTAATAACCTGCTAGCCCCAAGAAACTTCTGATCTCGGTCACTGAAGTAGGACGTGGCCAACTCTGAACTGCCTCAATCTTCTTGGGATCCACTTTAATACCCTCTCCTAACACTACATGCCCCAAGAATGCTACTGACTCTAGCCAAAACTCACACTTGGAGAACTTAGCATAAAGTTTCTGCTCTCGCAAGGTCTGAAGCACTACTCTCAAATGCTGCTCGTGCACCCCAAGGGTATGCGAGTATATCAAGATGTCGTCAATGAAGATGATAACAAAGGAATCAATATAGGGCCTAAACACCCTGTTCATCAAGTCCATAAATGTCGCTAGAGCATTAGTCAAGCCAAATGACATCACCAGGAACTCATAGTGGCCATATCTAGTCCTGAATGCGGTCTTCGGAACATCTGAATCCCGAATTTTCAGCTGGTGATACCCTGACCTCAGGTCAATCTTAGAGAACACCCTAGCACCCTGCAGCTGGTCAAACAAGTCATCAATACGGGTCAATGGATACTTGTTCTTAATGGTGACTTTGTTCAACTGGCGGTAATCAATGCACATCCGCATAGTCCCATCCTTCTTCTTTACAAACAGCACTGGTGCACCCCAAGGTGCTATACTGGGCCTAACAAACCCTTTTGCTAGCAACTCCTCCAACTGCTCCTTCAGCTCCCTAGGAGCCATATGGTACGGCGGGATAGATATAGGCTGAGTGCCTGGAGCCAAATCAATACAAAAATCAATATCACGATCCGGAGGCATGCCAGGAAGATCAGAAGGAAAAACATCGGCAAACTCTCGGACTACTGGCACTAAATCAATCGTCGGAGACTCTGGGGTGGTGTCTCAAACATAAGCTAAGTAGGCCAAACACCCCTTTTCAACTATGTGTTGAGCCTTTAGGAAGGAAATGACCCTGCTAGTTGTATCCACAGTGGAACCCCTCCACTCCAATCTTGGCAACCCTGGCATTGCTAGAGAAACAGCCTTGGCATGGCAATCTTGAACGGTGTGATATGGAAATAACCATTCCATGCCCAGAATAACCTCAAAATCGATCATATCGAGCAACAGGAGGTCTGCTCTAGTCTCAAGACCACAGAAAGTAACCACACAAGACAGGTAGACCCGGTTCACAACCACAGAATCACTCACAGGAGTGGACACATGAATAGGAACACCCAAGGGCTCAGGAGAAATATCCAGAAAATGAGCGAACAGAGATGATACATATGAATAAGTAGACCCTGGATCAAATAATACCGATGCACCTCTACCACTGACGAAAATAATACCTGTGATGACGGCATCTGAGGCCAATGCATCTGGCCTGGCTGGGAGGGCATAGAATCTAGCTGGAGCACCGGCTGTCTGACCTCCAGCTGACTGAGTAGTAGCTGGCTGACCTCTCCCTGTCTGGCTTCTACCCCTGGAACGACCTCTACCAGTCAGCTCTCCACCTCTAGGCGGCTGGACCGCTTGTACTGGAGTCACGGGCTGCTACCTTTGTTGTACTGCCTTGCCCCTAAGCCTGGGGCAGTATCTCCTCATATGGCCTGCATCCCTGCACTCAAAACAGCATGATGCGACGGCCTGCTGTCCGGATGGCTGACCCTAAATACCAGAAGGCCTAGTAGAAGAATCCTGAGTAGCCGGCGGGCAGTAGGAACTCTCCGTCATAGCACTGAAATAAGGACCGGAAGACTCCGGAGGTCCTGAATACCCACTGGATGAACCCTGAATAGCTGGCGAGCAGTAAGAACTCTCTTGCATAGCGCTGAAAAAGGAGTGCGCCGGAGAACCCCAAGCCGGTGGTGCTGGAGCTGGGGGCCTACTGGGCTGACCCCTCCCAAAGTGACCTCTGCCCCTAGTTGGGGCACCTTTGAACTCTCCTGAGAATCTGGCCCTCTTGTCCTGCTGCATCTACTCTCTACCCCTCAAATGGTAGCCCTCAATACGATGGGCAATCTCAAGTACTAGCTGATATCCAGTGCCCATCTCTACCTCACGTGCCATACCCGACCGGATAGTGGGATGTAAGCCCGCAACAAACCTCCGTACTCTCTCTGCCTCTGTGGAAAGTATCATGAGTGCATAGCGAGACAACTCAGAGAACCTTGCCTCATAGTCGGTCACTGACATATGACCCTACTCCAGATACTCAAAATGATGACGTAGCTCTTCCCTTTCAGAGGGTGGAATGTACCGATCAAGGAACAACTGAGTGAACTGACCCCAAGTGAGGGGAGGAGCACCTGCTGGCCTGCTAAGCAAGTAAGACTGCGACCATCTACGGGCCCTGCCATCCAGCTGAAAAGTAGTGAAGTCGACTCCATGTGACTCCAATATCCTCATCCTGTGCAGTCTATCCCTGCACCTATCAATGAAATCCTTGGCATCCTCATGACGCTCGCCCCCGAAGACTGGAGGGTGCAACCTGGTCCATCTGTCTAATAACTTCTACGGACCGCCGTCCACAGCTGGACTGGGCTGGGATGCCGCTGCAACAACTGGCTGGACCCCCTTACGGGTAGTGCACCCGGAGTATGATAAACTGCGGCTACATGACCTGGAGCCTATGCAGTAGGGGTATGTGTTACCCCTCCTGCCTGTGAGGTAGCTGGATCTGCTGGAAATAACCAGCCTGAGTCATAGTGTCTATGAACCAAAGCATACAGCCCATGACCTCCTGAAATCCCGGCGCAGTCATGAAATCCACTAGAGAAGGCACAGCTGCGGGCACCTCGCCCTGCTCCTCAATAGTGGGATACTTTGAAGGGTCTGCTGGTGATGCATCTGGAATAGCTCTGGGTCTCCCTCGTCCCCTACCATGGGCCGGTGCCCTCTCTTGGCCTCTACCTCGGCCTATAGCAATGGGGGGAGCAGCGCCTCACAGGTCCGGAACGTCGGCGGTACGAGTCCTCACCATCTATGAGAGAATAGAAGAGGAAACTTAGTACACTGATCACTGCACGATGAAGAATGAATAAAGAGTAGTCTTTCCCAACACCCTATAGCCCCTCGAAGATAAATACAGACGTCTTCGTACCGATCTACAAGACTGTATTAGGTTTGCCCATAACTCGTGAGACCGACGTGAACCTAGTGCTCTGATACCATGTTGTCACGACCCATTTTACCATAATAGGTCATGATGGCGCCTAACACCATTGTCAGGCCAGCCGATGCAGAAATGTGATTAAGTTCTCATTTTACCTTAGCCAATAAACAGTTATACTAGATATTCGAACATAAAAGGTAAGACCAATAAGGATCATAAAGTGCTACTATAGCAATACAACCCCAAAATAAATGTCTACTACTGTGTGCCAGAACCTGGTGTCACAAGCTACGGGCGACTAGTAGAATATACACAAAAGAATAATACACTATCCTACTATCTGAATCAGGATAGACAGAAATAAAAGTATAAGAAAGGACTTCTTCGGCTGCGGATCGGCATGAGAGAGAAGCAAGTCACCGTAGAAGTCCCCAAGCGTGCTCACTGCTATGCACCAGGATAATGCCCAGATCCTCCTGCCTCAAAGCCTATACATTTAAGTACAGAACCGTAGCATGAGTAAATAAACCACATGTACTCAGTAAGTATCCCGTCTAATCTCGAAGAAGTAGAGACGAGAGGTCGACTTGATACTTACTAAGGTCAAGATAATATAATGTAATATAATAAGGTGATATGTACAGCATGAAGGATTTTTAATAACACAAGTTTAATAGAAGAGTCATATTCATGTTCTTGTCATAATTAAATTGCATGTTTCCCTTTTCATATCAAATGTGTGATCATGTCATAACTAAATGCAAGCATATAAATCATGCACAAACATGCCGAGGTCGACGGCCCGCTCCAACAGAAAATAAATTATGCACTGCCGAGGATCGAGCGGCACGAACCATAGATGCATCTATTATCACCGAGGCGATCGACCCGATCCATACTCATCAAGAAAATATCAAGAAAAGCACATAAGGCTCAATTATATACAAGAGAACTCCTACCAAGGCTCGACAAACTCATACATTCACTTTTCATTCCCTCAAGTCTCTAGCAAGTCAAAATGATCATATTGGCAATTTAAAATAAGAGATATTCCCCAATTAGACATGACATGGGTCCTAAACTACCCGAACAATTGTCATATAGTAGCTAAGCACGGACTCTCATCACCTAGTACGTAAGTAGCCCCCGCATTTAGCAACAATTACTCATTTACAATCTTATGGGGACAATTCCCTCTTACAAGGTTAGAAAGGAGACTCACCTCGCTCCAAAGTGCACTCCCAATGTCCAAGAACGAGCCCAAGTCCTTAATTCGAAGTCGGACAATCTCAAACTAATCAAATGAAGTAAGAACTAGTTAATAAAGGCTTACAAGGTTAAATTCTAGCTATTTAAGCAATTCCCCAACCATTAACACAAGTTTCCTAAATTCTGACCCCGGACCCACGTGCACGGATTTCGAGATTTTGCAAAGGAAGTTGTTGTCTATCACCTAAGGATCACAAATATATGATTTCTAGTTCATTACATGGAAAATTATGTGATAAAACCTTAGTTTTCATTAAACCCTAGGTCTAGCTCAAATCCCTTGATTTTACGAAATTTTTAGTGTTAAATCTACCTAATATTTATGTATTTTAACTAAAAGTGAGTGTGAATTACTTATCTTGCAATGATATGTGGAGACTCTCTCTTTGAAACCCTCAAAATCGCGCAAGTGTTGAGAGAAATGTGTTAAAAATGGACCTCGGAAACTTAAACTTAATAATTTTACATAAAAATCCAGTACTCGGGCTAGGGACCTCGGAATTCGATTTCGGGCATACGACCAGGTCCCATATTTTTTCGCGGACCCTCAAAAATTATCAAATCACGATTTCGTGTCCGTTTCCCCAAAATGTCGACTGAAGTCAAACTTGGTCTTTTTAAAGGAACTTAAAGAAGCAACTAGGCTTAATCTCGCTCAGAACTCTTCTAACTTCCGAACCACCTGTCCCCGCAAGTCATAAATTAGCTAAAGCAAGTGTGAAAAGTATTATTTAGGGGAACGACGTTCGAAAATGGAAAACGACCAGTCGGGTCGTTACATTATTCCATGGCAAAAACCTACAAAAAATATTATTCTAAAAATTATTATTATGCTAATTCCATCTTCCTTTTTTTTTTCAATTTCATATCACTCTTCAAAGAAACGAAGAAAATGTAGAGATATTTGGGATAATACACTTGCTTAAATTAAGTATGACTTGGATAGTCTATGATCAGTTGATCACTAGAAAAGGAACCTCGTAAACATAGAAGCTGTCAACATAACTTATGTGATTCTTAAAGGGTTTGGTTGGTGAAATAAGGAATAATAATTTAATGATAAGGTGCGGTACTAGTTTATTTAATCTCATATTTTGCATAGGTATTAACTAGTCCTAAAAACTATTGCACGAAAATGACAAGATTAATTATCCCATATAAAATGTGGAAGAGCTAGTCTCGCTCTATATACTAACCAATGAGATATCCTTGACTACTCTATAGGCCTTAACCAATGGAATAGCTATTTTTTTAGGGTTCCTTTGATACGAGGGACTAGAAATAATTAATCTCTAAACTAAATTAAAGAAGAGTTTATCATATTTTTGATTAGGAGAAAATTATAATATAATTAATCTTAAAATTAATTATCTCGAGTTTGTAATAATTTTTTATCCCCATGAAAAAGTGAATAACTAATCCAGGAATAACATCTTTACACCCAAACGACCCCTTAGTGTAGCAAGTAATAATGGGCTCTCAAGTCACATCCATCACCTTTTTCTTATTTTTTCGGAAATAAGCTAAGAAAATATTAAGGTAAAGTGTGTAGATGAAGGGACCCGCTTTGAAATGATAGAGTTTGATAGCAGTTTTTTAAGGACTGGCTATGGTTGTGACTTGTGCAAAAGAAAGCTTGTGGTTATGAATCATTTACCTGTATTCAGTCTAATCCTCTTTAACCAATTCTTCAAAAATGACAATATGATAACATTCAGGAATATACTTCCAAGTGGCTAACTTCTTAAGAGCACTCATGTTCGTTTTGGGGAGAAGTTCAAAAATAGCCAGATTTATCACCGGTCGTTGAAAAATAGTCAAGTTTCAAAAGTCATCGAAATTTAGCCACTTTAAATTCGAGCGAAAATACTATTCAAAATCCGGAAAAATACGCCCGCAAATTTTACGAGAGTTCAAGCATAATTATGCTGGAACTCCCGTAAAATTTACGGGAGTTCCAGCAAGTATAATTGTCCAGTATAATATACTGGAATTTGGAGCACCGGTGCTCCAGTCTCCCGCAAATTTTACAGGAGTTAGCAAAGTATACCGGTCCAGCATAATATGCTGGAGTTCGTACACAAATGCACCAGAACTCCCGTATATTATACTGGACCGGTCCCTGTTGCAGCAAAATAGTGACTATTTTTCATTGACTTGGTAAACACTGACTATTTTTTATTGACCAGTGTGAAAACTGGCTATACTATGATATTTTAACTTCCTTTTGTCTTGTACAATTGCACACATTTAACCACTAAGATCAGTCCTGTAATAAAACAAATTAAAGAAACAATTGCGAAATGTCGTGGGTTAGCTAGCACACAATTGTATACAGAGCAAATAGAGAAGAAAAATCAACACAAGGATTTAACGAGCTTCGACTAAGCCTAATCCTCGGGGCAAAAGCAGAGAGAGTTTTTCACTATGAATAAGAAGAAAAACACAATACAATATATAAAATCTCCAACTACAACCCCTATAGATAGATTCCAAAAGGTCCCAAACATATATGAGAAAGGTTTCCCAATTTTACAAGGTCTATATATTTTCCTTTCCCAAATCTATTAGGACAATGGATTTTCCTAAATCTATTAGGACTATAGATTTCCTAAAAATACAAGAAAAATAATTCAAGCTACAAATAACAGAAACTATTTCACAACCAAATATATCTATATCAGTTGATAGTCAATATTGTTTTGAAGCTTATTGAGTTAATTTATAACTTAAGATGAAAAGTAAAGGTTTAAAAAAGATTAATTATTCTTGAATTTTGTATTTAAAAGTTAAAATTGCAAAGTATAATGTGAATTCAAAAATCATAAATTATTCTTGAATTTTCTTGAATTTTGCACTAGTAAAAATCAGGAATCGTTCATGAAATTTGGATTTGTTAAAAGTTGGATTTTGAAAATTCCTTCATAGTTTATCGGTCGAAATTTCGAACTCCAGCACCGATAACTGGAGTTCTTTTCCATATTTTAGTTGGGGGAAAATACATCAATTTAATCATACTGGTAATTACTTTGCTACTATAATGTCTGTATTATAACTGAATTGTATAGCTTCACCAATTGGTTCGACTTAATATCAATGATAAGCTCAAATGATTACTATAATTTAATCAGTTAAAACTTCAACATCGCTTGAACTTTGAGTTTTACAAAAATTTACTATTTTATATACAAATATTTAGGATTACAATAGTCAATATCCGGACTTTAAAACCAAGTTAGAATTCTTATTGAGGTTTTGACACAGTTACCCACAAAAACGAAATTATTTATTCATTTATTTTCCTACCCATAAACTAATTACATTTCCTACCCATAGTAGATTTTGTGGGGAATTTGTTCTTTATTCTCCAATTCTTTTTTATTTCTATGCTTATTTTCTTTTTTTTTTCTTTTCTCCTTTTCTTTTTTCTCATTTTCTTCTTATTTTTTTCTTTTTTCCTTTTCTAATTTCATTTAACTTATTTTTTTTTTATATTCCTTTTCTCTTCATAATCTAATTTCATTTACTGTTTTTACTATTTTTTATATTATTACTAAAGAAAAATTAAATTGTATACCAATTAAATGTAGCTAATTCAACCAAAAAATATTTACTAACATATGCTACTAGTATAGTATATAGCTATATCAACAGGGTATATAATTGTACGCAATGAGTTAAAAAAAAATTAATTCAATTATTAAACAAAAATAATATCAGTTGTCAATAAAAAATTTGAAAAATTCTAAAAGGATCTAATCGTAAAAGTATACCGTTACATCATATACCATACTATAATATATTTTTTTTGGCATTTTTAATTTGCCTCTCACGTTGGGTAAAAGTTTAAAACAAATTAAATGGTAAAAGGCAAGTGAATTTACGGATAATAAGTATACTATTATAGTATATTGTATACTATTACAGCATATTGTTATAGTATCTTGCATATTATTACAATATATCATAACAATATATTGTATACTATAATAGTATACTGTTGCAGTATAACTATATACTCCTATAGTATATTAGTATACTGTAGCGGTATCCTGTTTTATAAACTATAATAGTGTACTGTTGCAGTATAGCTATATACTCCTACAACATATTGTATACCATAGCAGTATACTGTAACTGTGTTCTTCGATTTTCAACTGAAAATTTCTATCTCAATCACCTCAAATCAGGTCCAAATGCTATCAAATTTCAGTATGAACTTCCAGAATGTATTATAAGCAATATTTAACAGCACCCACTTTGAATCAAATACGAAATCTTCAAAAATAAAATTGAGCTTCAAGATCAACAATGATGAATATTCAATCTTGGGAGTGAACTTTTCTCTTCTGAAATTAATCTTGTCGATTTGCCATATTCCTGAATGGAATTAATGTATTGTTGTGTCTGTTTGTATGTTTCTTCAATTTCTTTTTTTCACTTTTTCTACTTCCTCCACAACCTCGTCCATTTGGGGGTTTTCCAGATATATAGGAAGTGAAACTAGCGGGTAAATAGTTTGGAGAGTATGGGTAGGAGTAGTAAATAGTTTGGGTCTAGGCATTAAATGTTAAATAGTTTGGAGTAATATGCATAAAGTGAGATTTTTTTTACACAGTTACCCACAAAAATGAAACTATTTATCCTTGTCTACCCATTTGTTTTTTAGCAAACTTCATTTGTCGCTATCCGGAGAAAACTAATGACAATAAGTAGCCGCAAAATAAATCATACAATTAATAGCCTAAAACCACTTCCACTCTTTCTCCTTCAGATTTAAGACTTTTCAACTCTGTAATCCACTTTAATCTATACCTTCCCGTTACTCTGCCACCTACTTACAGAAATTCAAGTAAATTGGTTGGGAATTTTTAAACATCCCGTTTTGTTTTACAGTTCCGTTAGCTGCAGTATTAATTTAAATATGAGTTTTTTTCCCACCTGCCACTTGAAAGCTACTCATATCTTGTTTTATTTTTTATCGCTACTTACTTGTTGTTCACTTTCATAAATTGCAGTTCACAAACTTGTGGAGAACTTTTTATTACGGAGCAATGACGAGTTTCTTTAATGTGATTATGATTTTTCAAATAATCCTGTGTTAGGCTTTTTGGTTCGGCAATTAAAATATAACCTTTTTTATTTGCTTTTGTCTTGAGTTTCGATGGATCCGCTATATACTCACATCTGTAGGTGTTCATTCTACCGGTCAGGTGACAAACTTGGACTTACTGACTACCAGTAAAAGCTTTTCAACATGAATTTTTTTACAAGTGAAAATGGTCAAATTTATCCTAGAACTATGCAAAGTGATTTCACATTTTGCTTTGAAATTCCAATAACAAAATAAGTAACTAACTTAAATTAAGTTTGGAATAACAAGTTGATTGCTTATAAATTATATAGTGACAGCCTATTTTATAAAATTTTGTATAGTGATAGTCTATTTTATACTCCCTCTGTTTCAATTTATGTGCACCCATTTGACTGGGCACGAAGTTTAAAAAAAGAGAAGGCTTTTGAACTTGTGGTGTAAAATGAAGCAAATATATTTTGTGTAGCTATAAATCATTGCATAAAGGTAGATTGTTTCCAAATAGGGAAAAGGGTCATTCTTATTGGCACGGACTAAAAAGGAAATAGGTTCACATAAATTGAAACGGAGGGAGTATTTATTTCGTAAGAGTGGCAGTGGAATTTTTTAAGTGTTAGTATACAAAATATATACACAAAATAGACTGTCACTATACAAAAATATACTAAATAGACTGTCACTATACAATTTATATACAATTGTGATGACCCGGCCGGTCATCTTAAGAATTTACGCCCTGGTCCCCTATTAACTACTTTCTCCAAGTCTATTTCTACTAAATTAAATTGCCGAGATGTTCAGTTTTGAGTTTTGGGAAACTTAGTCCCTAAAGGAGAGCTTAAGTGTTGGAAAGTTGCCCGTAGTCGGAACAGTATAAATACGGCATCGAAATGGAAATCCAATGGTTCTGTTAGCTCCGTTAGGCGATTTCAGGGTTGGGTGCATGTTCGAAATATATTTTGGAGGTCCGTAGCTAATTTAGGCTTGAAATGCCGAAGTATGAATCTTTGAAGTTTCCGGTCCGATAGTGATATTTTGATCTGAATGTCGGAATTGAATTCTGAAAGTTGCCGTAGCTCCGTCATGTCTTTTGGGATGTGTGTGTAAAATTTTAGGTCATTCGGACGTGGTTTGGTTAGGTTTTTGATCGAAAGCGTGTTTTGAGAGAATTTGAAGTTCCTAGGCTTAAATCATTATTTAATTCGAGTTTCCGACGTTGTTTTAGGTGGTTTAAGGATTGGTACAAGTTTAAATGATATTATGGGATATGTTCGTATGTTTGGTTGAGATCCCGGGGGCCTCGGGTGTGTTTCGGATGCTCAACGGAGCATTTTGGAGTTGTGTGAAATTGCAGAAAATCCTTCACCTGTTGCAGACCCCTTTTCCTTTTCGCGATCGCGTCCTCTTCCACGCGTTCGCGTAGAGTAATCTTGGAAGAGGAACAATTTCTTCTTCGCGTTCGCGTTCGCGTTCAGTGCCCTTGCGTTCACGAAGCCCTGTCATTTCCTCCTTCGCGCTCGCATTCCCAACCTCGCGTTCGCGTACCTTTGCAAAGTCCACCCATCGAGTTCGCGTATTGTTTCACGCGTTCGCGAAGAGTAAATCCTGGGCCACCATATTTTTCCTTCTTCATGTTCGCGTGCCTGCTTCCGTGTTCGTGAAGCACAATTTAGCAGCCTTCAATTTCCTTCTTCGCGAATGTGTGACTTCTTCCGTGTTCGCGATTCATTAAATACTCGGGCAGTATAAACATTTCAAAATCCGAGGGTTAGCCATTTTTATCAAAACTTAATCTTGGGAGCTCGGATTTGGGAGAGATTTCTAGGGTTTTTTAAAGGCATCGATTGGGTAACTATTCTAGACTCCTTTTTGCTCATAACCCACTAATCTAATCATGAATTCTTCTTTTAATTTCGGATTTTTGATGAAAGATTGATAAACCTTCATAGACCGAATTTTTGAGTTTTGAGTGGGTGTTTGAACTCCGATTTGAGAGATTTATATATAGGTGGACTCGTGAGAGTACGAGGGTTCTGAAAATTTTAATTTCATCTGATTTCGAGATGTTGGCCTGAGGGGCATTTTGGTTATTTTACCTAATTTTACGTCTTAGCTTTGAATTAAATAGTAGAATCATTTGTTTGAGATGTTATTTACGATATAAAATTGAATTAAATAGATTTGGTCCATTTGAATCGGATACTCGTGGCAAAAGTGTGATTTCGAGCTGATTTTGGAGCCAGTTCGAGGTAAGTGGCTTGTCTAACCTTGTGTGGGGGACCTTTCCCCTAGGATATGATATTTGATAATTTAATGCCTTGTACATGAGGTGAAGAGTGCGTACTTGAGCTAATTATTAAAAATCTAGTTTTTCACTAAAATATTTAGACTGAGTTTTCTTTCTTACCTATGTTATTCTATTTGCAAATATAATCCGTGTTAGTTTAGAAAAACATGCTTAGTTGATCTAAATTGACTATTTGCTTAAGTTGCTTTGGTTGTATTACGTGAAGCATGTTAGACTAGAACTACTTGTTGCCTTGTATTTTTTTTGTACTCCAATTCCGAATATCTTCTCGGTATGACTGCGTATTTATATTGGGACTAAAGATATGGGATTCCGGTAGCTCCCCCCTTGTTTGTTTACTTTGGGACTATGGGTTCGATTCCTGATAGGTCCCCTTGCACATTTACTTTGGGACTGCGGGTTAGATTCCCGATATATCCCCATACACATTTATAGTTGGACTACGGGACGGTATCCCGGGAGATCCTTCGGATATACTCATATGATGGACTACGGGACTGTATCCCAGGATCTCCTTGGACAGTTGATGAAATGGACTACAGGACGCTATCCTGGGAGATCCTCATTGTTGGTATTGATATCGAGCTGTTTTACTCCGTGTTACCTTATTCTCTGTGTGTTATTTGTTGCCTTGTATAACCTATCTTAATTTATAGCTGTACTCAGTATTTCTATTTATTTCATACTGTTGCAAGGCTTATTATTATGTTTATTCGCTGTAGGGCCCTGACCTTCCTCATTACTACCCGACCGAGGTTAGGCTTGGCACTTACTGAGTACCGTTGTGGTGTACTCATGCCCCTTCTGCGCATGTTTTTCATATGCAGATCCAGGTACCCGTACCCAGGCATATTACCCTCGAGGTGGAGAGATCTAGCAGAGACTTCAAGGTACATCTGCCACGTCCGCAGACCAGAAGTCTCTATCTTACTCTAGCTTTAGCAGTTAGCTTTCCTTTCGTACTGTTGTTTTAAAAATTCTAGAGTTAGAGAAGTGTATTACCTTCCGTTAGCTTGTGTTCCCGTGAGTTTTCGGGTTATGGGATGATATTATAGACTTCCGCGTTATTGAGTTGCATATGCCGAGTGACATTTATATACAGTTTTCCTTCTAGTTTGTTCCGTTTTAATTATTTGTTTCTGCAAGTTATGTTGTTTCTGCATTATTAGGCTTACCTAGTCGTAGGGACTAGGTGCCATCACGACATGTTCACGAAGAGTGAACTGGGGTCGTGACAAGTTGATATCAGAGCTCTAAGTTCATAGGAGTCACAGAAGACAATCCGGTTTATTAGAGTCTCGATAATCGGTACGGAGACGTCTGTACTTATCTACGAGAGGCTATGTAATCCTTAGGAAAATTTCACTTCATTTGATTCCCTATCATGCGAGATTTTTGACATCACAATCATAAACTTCTGCCTTCTATTCTTTCATAGATGGTGAGGACACGTGCTACTCGAGAAGATCAGGCACCCGCGCCCCCTACTGCAACCGTTAGAGGCTAATGCCGAGGTAGAGGTTGAGGACGCACATATGGTGTAGCGAGAGCACCTGCGCGAGCTGCCGCCGAGGTACCATCAACATATCCAGCCGGAGTTTAGGCACCTGACACGCCTACGGCTACTACTACTCCAGCTCTTCAGGAGACTTTGGCGCATTGCCTTAGCATGTTTAGTACGTTGATTCAGGCGGGATTGATTCAGGTTGTACCGACTACTTCACAGATCGGGGGAGGGACCCATACTCCTGTCTCTCCCACACCAGAGCAGCGAGTTTCCATTGGTTAGGTTCCAGGTGTCATGGCGACACAGCTTGTGGTCCCAGTTCAGTGGGTGGTGAGTACCTCTCGCCGAGTAGGGGATATGTAGGTCTAGGAGAGAGAGGACATACGAGGTCAGGATGGAGAGTATAGAGGAGTAAGTAGACCTTGTATATTGGAGAGAATTGCTGGTCCTTATTTTGGAGGAAGAGTACGGCATGGTAGAGGTTTTGTGGGTCAGCCAACTCAGTTTGCATCTCAGATTTGACACAGAGTTTCAGGTGTTCAGGGGTCTTGGAGTACCTGTACCACACAGTTCCCATCGCCACATCAGTCTCGAGGTTGCTTTGAGTGTGGTGACATACGCCATGTGGTGAGGTATTGCCCTAGACTTGGGAGGAGTGCACCTCCATAGACTTCTCAGCAACAGCGCACCCCGCAGAGTTCTCAAGCTATGGTTACAGCCCCAGTTGCTACCCCACCTACCCGTACCGAGGCTGTTGCCTCCAATTCTGTTATCACAGGTATTGCCATGGTTTGTTATAGAGATTTACCGATTTTATTCGATCTAGGCTCCACTTATTTTTATGTGTCTTCTTATTTTGCTCCGTATTTGGGTGTACCTCGGGATTCCTTGAATTTTCCTGATTATGTTTCTACTCTTGTGGGAGATTCTCTTGTTGTGTACCACGTTTATAGGTCATGTTTGGTTACTATTCGTGGTTTGAGACCAGAGAAGATTTATTTTTACTCAGTAAGGTTGATTTTGATAGTATTTTGGGCATGGACTAGTCGTCTCCCCATTATGCTATTCTTAATTGTAACTCCATGACCGTGACGCTGGCTATGCCAGGTATACCGCGTGTTGAGTGGAGTGGTACTTTAGATCTCACTCCCAGTAGAGTTATCTCTTTCCTTAAAGCTAAGCGTATGATTGAGAAGGGGTGTGCCGCTTATTTAGCTTATGTGAGGGATGTCAGTGTTGATACCCCTTCAATTGATTTGGTCCCAGTGGTACGAGATTATCTCAATATGTTTCCAGCTGATCTTCCGGGCATGCTGCCTGATAGAGATATTGATTTTGGCATTGATTTGTTGCCGGACACTCAGCCCATTTCCATTCTCCCGTACCGTATGGCTCCTCCTGAGTTGAAAGAGTTGAAGGATCAGTTATAGGAATTGCTTGATAAGGGTTTTATTCGACCCGGTGTTTCACCTTGGGGTGCTCCCATTTTATTTGTTAAGAAAAAGATGGTTCTATGCATCAATTGAACAAGGTTACAGTGAAGAACCATTATCCTCTGCCTCGTATTGATGATCGGTTTGACCAGCTTCAGGGCGCACAAGTGTTTTCTATGATTGAATTGCGCTCAGGTTACCATCAATTAAAGATTCGGGAGCCAGATATCCCGAAGACTGCCTTCAAGACTTGATATGGTCATTACGAATTCCTTGTTATGTCAATTGGGTTGACCAATGCCCCAACATCTTTTATGCATTTGATGCACAGTGTGTTCCGACCCTATCTTGACTCATTTGTTATTGTTTTTATTGATGACATTCTGGTGTATTTCTAGAGGGAAGATCATGAGCAGCACCTGCGGACCGTGCTTCAGACTTTGAGAGAAAAGAAGTTATATGCAAAGTTCTAAAAAATGTGAGTTTTGGTTAGATTCTGTGGCATTCTTGGGCCACGTGGTATCGAGTGAGGGCATTCGGGTGGATCCGAAGAAGGTAGAGGCCGTGCAGAGTTGGCCCAGGCCGTCCTCAGCTATAGAGATTTAGAGCTTCCTTGGCTTAGCGGTCTACTACCGTCGTTTTGTGGAGGGGTTTTCATCGATTACAACCCCTATGACTAGATTGACCCAAAAGGGTGCTCCATTTTAGTGGGAAAAGGAGTGTGAGGCGAGCTTTCATAAGCTTAAGATAGCTTTGACTACAGCCCCAATTTTGATATTGCCTACTAGTTCGAGGTCTTATACAGTTTACTGTGATGCCTCTCGGGTTGGCCTCGGAGCGGTGTTGATGCATGACGGTAAGGTGATTGCCTACTTCTCCAAACAGTTGAAGATACATGAGAAGAATTACCCTATCCACGACCTTAAGTTAGCTGCTATTATTCATGCCTTGAAGGTCTAGCGTCATTATTTATACGGTGTGCCTTGTGAGATTTATACTGATCATCGGAGTTTGTAGCACTTGTTCAAGCAGAAGGATCTAAATTTGTGCCAGAGGAGGTAGTTAGAGTTGCTGAAGGATTATGATATTACTATTTTGTATCACCCGGGAAAGGCCAATGTGGTGGCTGATGCCCTCAGCCGCCCGATGGGGAGTTTGGGAAGTTTGGCATATTTACCAGCTTCAGAGAGGCCTATGGCGATGGATGTTCAGGCCTTAACCAGTCAGTTTGTGAGATTGGATCTTTTGGAGCCCAGTCAGGTCCTAGCTTCTGTGGTTTCTCGGTCATCCTTATTCGATCGTATCAGGGAGAGGCAGTATAATGTCCCTCATTTACATGTCCTCAAGGACAAGGTTCAGCGTGGTGATGACATAGATGTGACCATCAGATATGACGGGGTATTGAGGATGCAGGGTCGGATTTGTGTGCCCAATGTTGATGGGCTTCGAGAGTTGATTTTAGCGGAGGCCCATAGTTCGCGGTATTTCATCCATCCGGGTGCCGCAAAGATGTATCAGGATTTGAGACAGAACTATTGGTAGAGGCGGATGAAGAAAGATATTGTTCGATATGTAGCTAGATGCCTCAAGTATCAGCAAGTGAAGTATGAGCACCAGAGGCCGGGTGAGTTGCTTCAGCAGATGGAGATTCTGGAGTGGAAGTGGGAGCGGATCACCATGGACTTTGTAGTTGGACTCCCACAGACCTTGAAGAAGTTTGATGCCATTTGGGTGATTGTAGATCGACTGACCAAGTCCGCTCATTTTATTCCTATATGTACTACTTATTCAACGGAGTGGTTGGGGGAGATTTATATCCGGGAGATAGTTTGTCTGCATGGTATTCCAGTTTCTATTATTTTAGATAGAGGTACTCAGTTTATATCACGGTTCTGGAGGGTCGTTCAGCAGGAGTTGGGTAATCGGGTGGAGTTGAGCACAACATTTCACCCCCCAGACGGATGGACAGTCCGAGCGCACTATTCAGATTCTTGAGGATATGCTCCGTACGTGTGTGATTGAGTTTGGAGGGTCTTGGGATCAGTTCTTGCCATTGGCGGAGTTTGCTTACAACAACAGTTATCAGTCCAAAATTTAGATGGCACAGTATGAGGCTTTATATGGTAGGAGGTGTAGATCTCCGGTGGGTTGGTTTGAGCCGGGTGAGGCCAGGCTATTGGGCACAAAGTTGGTTCGGGATGCATTGGAGAAGGTTAAGGTGATTCAGGATAGACTCCGTACAGCCTAGTCCAGACAGAAGAGCTACGCGGACAGGAAGGTTCGTGATGTTTCGTATATGGTTGGAGAGCGGGTTCTGCGTCGGGTTTGGCCTATGAAGGGCGCTATGAGATTTGGGAAGAAAGGGAATTTGAGTCTGAGATTTATTGGCCTTTTGAGGTATTAAGGCGTGTTGGGGAGGTTGCTTATGAGCTTGACTTACCTCCCAGCTTGGCAGAAGTTCATCCAGTATTTCATGTTTCAATGCTCCAGAGATATCACGGAGACCCGTCGCACGTGTTGGATTTCAGTTCAGTCCAGTTGGACAATGATCTATCCTATGTTGAGGAGCCAGTGGCTATATTGGACAGGCAGATCAGAAAGTTGAGGTCAAAGAACATTGCTTCAGTAAAGGTTTAGTGGCGGGGTCAGCCGATCGAGGAGGCGACCTGGGAGATCGAGCAGGATATGCGCAACAGTTACCCTCATCTTTTCACTACTTCAGGTATGTCTCTATGCTTTTTCGAGGACGAACGAATGTTTAAGTGTAGGAGGATGTGACGACCTGGAAGGTCGTCTTAAGAATTTAGGCCCCGATCCCCTATTAACTGCTTTCCCTAAGTCTATTTCTACTAAATTGAATTGTCGAGATGTTCGGTTTTGAGTTTCGGAGAGTTTTGAGACACTTAGTCGCTAAAAAAGAACTTAAGTGTTGGAAAGTTGCCTGTAGTCCGAATAATGTGAATAAAGCCTCGGAATGGAAATCCGATTGTTCCGTTAGCTCTGTTAGGTGATTTCGGGGTTGGAAGCGTGTTCGGAGTGTGTTTTGGAGGTCCGTAGCTAATTTAGGCTTGAAATGCCGAGGTTTGAATTTTTAAAGTTTCCGGTCCGATAGTGAGATTTTGATCCGATGGTCGGAATGGATTTTCGGAAGTTGCAGTAGCTCCGTCATGTCTTTTGGGATGTGTGTGTAAAATTTCAGGTCATTCGGACGTGGTTTGGTTAGGTTTTTGATCGAAAGCATGTTTTGAGAGAATTTGAAGTTCTTAGGCTTAAATCATTGATTAATTCGAGTTTCCGATGTTGTTTTAGGTGGTTTAAGGATTGGTACGAGTTTGAATGATGTTATGCGATATGTCCATAGGTTTGGTTGAGGTCCCGGGGGCCTCGGGTGTGTTTCGGATGCTCAGCGGAGCATTTTCGAGTTGTGTGAAATTGAAGAAAATCCTTCAGCTGTTGCAGACCCCTTTTCCTCTTTGCGATCGCATCCTCCTCCACACGTTCGTGTAGATTAATCTTGGAGGAGGAATAATTTCTTCTTTGCGTTCGCGTTCACGTTCATTGCCCCCGCATTCTCAAAGCCCTGTCATTTCCCCCTTCGCGTTCGCATACCCAACCTCGCGTTCGCGTACCTTTGCAAAGTCCACCCTTCGCGTTCGCGTATTATTCCACGCGTTCGCGAAGAGTAAATCCTGGGCCACCATATTTTTCCTCCTTCGCATTGCGATCCTGCTTCTGCGTTCGTGAAGCACAATTTAGCAGCCTTCAATTTCTTTCTTCACGAAAACGTGACTTCTTCCGCGTTCGCGATTCATTAAATACTCGGGCAGTATAAACATTTCAAAATCCGAGGGTTAGCCATTTTTATCAAACTTAATCTTGGGAGCTCGGATTTGGGAGAGATTTCGAGGGTTTTTCAAAGGCATCGATTGGATAACTATTCTAGACTCCTTTTTTCTCATAACCCACTAATCTATTCATGAATTCTTCTTTAAATTTCGGATTTTTGATGAAAGATTGATAAACCTTCATAGACCGAATTTTTGAGTTTTGAGTGGGTGTTTGAACTCCGATTTGAGAGATTTATATATAGGTGGACTCGTGAGAGTACGAGGGTTCTAAAAATTTTAATTTCATCTGATTCCGAGATGTTGGCCTGAGGGGCATTTTGGTCATTTTGCCTAATTTTGCGTCTTAGCTTTGAATTAAATAGTAGAATCATTTGTTTGAGATGTTATTTACGATATGAAATTGAATTGAATAGATTTGGGCCATTTGGAGTCGGATACTCGTGGCAAAAGTGTGATTTCGAGTTGATTTTGGAGCCAGTTCGAGGTGCGTTGCTTGTCTAACCTTGTGTGGGGGACCTTTCCCCTAGGATATGATATTTGATAATTTAATGCCTTGTACGTGAGGTGAAGAGTGCGTACTTGAGCTAAATGTTAAAAATCCGGTTTTTCACTAAAATATTTAGACTGAGTTTTCTTTCTTACCTATGTAATTCTATTTGCAAATATAATCCGTGTTAGTTTAGAAAAACATGCTTAGTTGATCTAAATTGAATATTTGCTTAAGTTGCTTTCGTTGTATTACATGAAGCATGTTAGACTAGAACTACTTGTTGCCTTGTATTTTTTTGTACTCCAATTCCGAATATCTTCTCGGTATGACTGCGTATTTATATTGGGACTAAAGATGTGGGATTCTGGTACCTCCCCCCTTGTTTGTTTACTTTGGAACTGCGGGTTCAATTTCTGATAGATCCCCTTGCACATTTACTTTGGGACTGCGGGTTAGATTCCCGATATATCCCCATACACATTTATAGTTGGACTACGGGACGGTATCCCGGGAGATCCTTCGGATATACTCATATGATGGACTACGGGACGGTATCCCGAGATCTCCTTGGACAGTTGAAGAAATGGACTACAGGACGGTATCCTGGGAGATACTCGTTGTTGGTATTGATATCGAGCTGTTTTACTCCGTGTTACCTTATTCTCTGTATTTTATTTGTTGCCTTGTATAACTTGTCTTACTTCATAGTTGTACTCATTATTTCTGTTTATTTCATATTGTTGCAAGACTTATTATTATGTTTATTCACTGTAGGGCCCTGACCTTCCTCGTTACTACCCGATCGAGTTTAGGCTTGACACTTACTGAGTACCGCTGTAATGTACTCATGCCTCTTCTGTGCATGTTTTTGATGTGCAGATCCAGGTATCCCTACCCAGGCGTATTATCCTCGAGGCGGAGAGATCTAGCAGAGACTTTGAGGTTCATCTGCCGCGTCCGTAGACCAGGAGTCTCTATCTTATTCTAGCTTTAGCAGTTAGCTTTCCTTTTGTACAGTTATTTTAGACATTCTGGCGTTAGGGCAGTATATTACCTTCCATTAGCTTATATTCCCGTTATTTTTCGAGTTTTGGGATGATATTGTAGACTTTCGCGTTATTGAGTTACATATGCCGAGCGACATTTATATACAGTTTTCCTTCTAGTTTGTTCAGTTTTAATTATTTGTTTCTGCAAGTTATGTTGTTTCTGCATTGTTAGGCTTACCTAGTCGTAGGGTTTAGGTGCCATCATGACATGTTTACGGAGGGCGAACTGGGGTCCTGACAATAATAGACTATCACTATACAAAATATATACAAAATAGACTGTCGCTATTAAAGAAAATATACAAAATAGATTGTCACTATACAAAAAATATACAAATAGACTGTCGCTATACAAAAAATATACAAAATAGACTGTCACTATATAAAAGATATACAAAATAGACTGTCACTATACAAAAAATATACAAAATAGATGTAACTATACAAAATATATACAAATAAACGTAACTATATAAAATATATACAAAAAAGACTGTCACTATATAAAAATACATGATACACTCCAAATACACAGTGTGCACACATTACACACAAAATTGTATATAATTTATATACACTATGTTTACATATTAGAAAATACACATTATATACAATTTGATACATTGTTCAGACAGATTATACATTCACGATACAAAATACATTTGGGGTACACAAATATATACACTTTAGATACACAAGCATACTCGAGATAGGTTCAATATACACTAAGGATACACTGTCGAACTTAGGATACAATATTTATACATTGCAAAAAACAGTTGCTCTATCGCGCCAGGCAGGGGTCAAACTTACAGCCTTCAGCTTAGGAAATAGGCGCTCTATCCACTGAGCTACAGGCGCTTATGTTATCATACTCATTCCTTTCGGCTATTATATGCAATACTTTTGGGCCGAAGGGCCATTTTTTATAAGTAGGACAAAACATGGGCTATTAAAATTTTGGAGGGCTATAGAGGGTAGTTTTCTCTTTATTTTTCTACCTATAAACTAATTACATTTCCTACCCATAGTAGGTTTTGTGGGAAATTTTTCTTTATTCCCCAATTCTTTTTTATTTCTATAATTATTTTCTTTTTTTTTTCTTTTCTCCTTTTCTTTTTTCTCGTTTTCTTCTTCTTTTTTTTTTCCTTTTCTAATTTCATTTAACTTCTTTTTTTTATATTCTTTTTCTCTTCATAATTTAATTTTATTTACCGTTTTCACAATTTTTTATTATTCTTTTTCTTATATTATTACTAAAGAAAAATCAAATTGTGTACCAATTAAATGTAGCTAATACAACTAAAAAAATATTGACTAACATATAATACTAGTATAGTAATATAGTTATACCAACAAGGTATACAATTGTACGCAACGAGTTAAAAAAATTAATTTAATTATTAAACTAAAATAATATCAGTTGTCAATAAAAAATTTAAAAAATTCTAAAAGGATCTAATTTTAAGAGTATACCATTACATCATATAGCATACTATAATTTTCTTTTGGCATTTTCAATTGCCCCTCACGCTGGGTAAAATCTTAAAACAAATAAAAGGAAAAAGGAAAGTGAATTTACGGGTAATAAGTATACTATTATAATATATTGTATACTATTATAGCATATTGTTACAGTATCTTGCATATTATTACAGTATACTATAATAATATATTGTATACTATAATAGTATACTGTTGTAATATAACAATATACTCCTATAGTATACTAGTATACTGTATAATATTTTGTAAACTACATACTGTACTGTTGCAATATAGATATATATTCCTACAACATATTGTATACCGTAGCGGTATACTGTAACTGTGTTCTTCGATTTTCAACTGAAAATTTCGATCTCAATCACCTCAAATCAGGTCCAAATGCTATCAAATTTCAGTATGAGCTTCCAGAAGGTACTATAAGCAATATTTAAAAGCACCCACTTTGAACCCAACAAGAAATCTTCAAAAATCAAATTGAGCTTCAAGCCCAACAATGGTGGATATTCAATCTTGGGAGTGAACTTTTCTCTTCTGCAATTAATCTTGTTGATTTGCCATATTCCTGAATAGAATTAATGTGTTGTTGTGTCTGTTTGTATGTTTCTTCAAAATCTTTTTTCACTTTTTCTACTTCCTCCACCACCTCGTCTATTTGGGGGTTTTGCAGATATATAGGAAGTGAAATTAACAGGTAAATAGTTTGGGGAGTATGGGTAGGAGTAGTAAATAGTTTGGGTCTGGGCATTAAAGGATAAATAGTTTGGAATTAATAGGTATAAAGTGAGATTTTTTTGACACAGTTACCCACAAAAATAAAACTATTTACCCTTGTTTACCCATTTATTTTCCTACCCATAAACTAATAACATTTCCTACCCATAGTAGGTTTTGTGGAAATTTTTTTCTTTATTCTCCAATTCTTTTTTATTCCTATGCTTATTTTCGTTTCTTTTTTCTTTTTTCTCGTTTCCTTCTTTTCTTTTTTTTTTTTTTCTAATTTCATTTAACTTCTTTTTTTATATTCTTTTTCTCTTCATAATATAATTTCATTTACTGTTTTCACAATGTTTTATTATTTTTTATATTATTACTAAAGAAAAATTAAATTGTGTACTAATTAAATGTAGCTAATACAACCAAAAAAATATTAACTAACATATGATACTAGTATAGTATATAGCTATACCAACAGGGTATACAATTGTACGCAATGAGTTAAAAAAATTAATTCAATTATTAAACTAAAATAATATCAGTTGTCAATAAAAAATTAAAAAAAAAATTCTAAACGGATCTAATTGTAAGAGTATACCGTTACATCATATAGCATGCTATAATTTTCTTTTTGGCATTTTTAATTTGCCCCTCACACTGGGTAAAAGCTTAAAACAAATTAAAAGGGAAAAAACGAGTGAATTTACGGGTAATAAGTATACTATTATAGTATATTGTATACTATTACAACATATTATTACAGAGTACTTGTATATTATTGCAATATACCATAACAACATATATTTATACTATAATAGTATATTGTTTTAGTATAACTATATACTCTTATAGTATATTAGTTAACTGTAATGATATATTGTTTTGTACTATAATAGTGTACTGTTGCAGTATAGCTATATACTTCTACAATATATTGTATACAGTAGCAGTATACTGTAACTATGTTCTTCGATTTTCAACTAAAAGTTTCGATCTCAATGTCACGACCCTAGTTTACCAACCGCGAACATATCATGACGGCACCTGGTCCTCGCGACCAGGTAAGCCTAATATTGCGAAAATATAATAATTACAGAAAATTAGAGAAATTAAATTAAATATCTAAAGGAAACTGTACTGAATGTCGCTCGGCATGTACAACTCAATATCACAAGTCTAAAACAATTCCCAAAACCTGGAAACTCACGGGCAACACAGGCTACAGAAGTGTATAGTAAGGCTCCAAAACACTCTGAATCCTAACACCGAACATCCCGGCAAAATAAAATAGCAGAAATAAACTTAGGGGAAGCAATTAATGGGGGATCGGGGCGTAAATTCCAAAAATGACCGGCCGGGTCGTTACATCCTCCTACACTTAAACATTCGTCCTTCCTCGAACGAGCATAGAGAACATAACTGAAGTAGTAAAAAGATGAGGGTACTAGCTGGGCATATCCTGCTCGGTCTCGCAAGTTGCCTCCTCGGCCGACTGGCTCCGCCACTGTACCTTCATTGAAGCTATGTTCTTTGACCTCAACTTTCTGATCTGCCTGTCCAAAATAGCCACTGGCTCCTCAACATAGAATAGATCCTTGTCCAACTGGACTGAACTGAAATCCAATACGTGCGAAGGATCACCGTGATATCTTCGAAGCATCGAAATATGAAATACCGGATGAACTCCGGCAGGCTGGGAGGTAGAGCAAGCTCATAAGCAACCTCCCCAACTCGCCTCAAGATCTCAAAAGGGCCAATAAACCTCGGACTCAGCTTTTCTTTCTCCCCTTACCTCATGACGCCTTTCATAGGCGAGGCTCAAAGCAGAACCCGCTCACCAACCATATATGAGACATCACGAACCTTCCTGTTCGCGTAACTCTTATGTCTGGACTAGGCTATACGGAGTCTATCCTAAATCACCTTAACTTTCTCCAATGCATCCATGACCATCTCTGTGCCCAATAGCCTGGCCTCACCCGGCTCAAACCAACCTACCGGAGATCTACACCTCCTACCATATAAAGTCTCATACGGCTCCATCTGAATGCTAGACTGATAACTGTTGTTATAAGAAAACTCTACAGTGGCAGGAAATGATCCCAAGACCGTCCAAACTCAATCACACACGCACGGAGCATATCCTCAAGAATCTGAATAGTGCGCTCGGACTGTCCGTACATATGGGGGTGAAATGCTGTGCTCAACTCCACCTGAGTGCTAACTCCTGCTGCACGACTCTCCAGAACCGCGATGTAAACTGAGTACCTTTGTCTGAAATGATAGAAACTGGAATACCATGCAAAAGGACGATCTCCCTGATATATATATCTCTGCCAACTGCTCCGATGAATAAGTGGTACACACAGGAATGAAATGAGCGGACTTGGTCAGTTGATCCACAATGACCCAAATAGAATCAAACTTCTTCAAGGTCCGTGGGAGTCTAGATACAAAGTCCATGGTGATACACTCCCATTTCCACTCCGGGATCTCTATCTGCTGAAGCAACCCACCCGGACGCTGGTGCTCATACTTCACCTGCTGGCAGTTGAGGCATCCAGAAGCGTAATCAACTATATCCTTCTTCATCCGCCTTCACCAATAGTGTTGCCTCAAGTCCTAATACATCTTTGCGGCACTCGGATGGATGGAATACCGCGAACTATGGGCCTCTGCTAGAATCAACTCTCGAAGACCATCAACATTGGGCACACAAATCCGGTCCTGCATTCTACATACCCCATCATCCCCGATGGTCACATCTTTGGCATCACCACGCTGGACCCTGTCCTGAAGGACAAGCAAATGAGGGTCATCATACTGCCGCTCCCTGATACGGTCAAATAGGGAAGAGTGGGAAACCACACAGGCTAGAACCCGACTAGGCTCTGATACCAAGTTGTCTCAATCCTAGTTCACCAACCGTGAACATGTCATGAAGGCACCTGGTCGCGGGGACGAGGTGCTGTCATGACATGTTCACAGTTGGTGAACTAGGGTCGTGACATTCAATCACCTCAAATCAGGTCCAAATGCTATCAAATTTCAGTATGAACTACCAGAAGGTACTATAAGCAATATTTAACAGCACCCACTTTTAATTAAACAAGAAATTTTCAAAAATAAAATTGAGCTTCAAGCCCAACAATGGTGGATTTTCAATCTTGGGAGTGAACTTTTCTCTTCTGAAATTAATCTTGTTGATTTGCCATATTCCTGAATGGAATTGATGTGTTGTTGTGTCTGTTTGTATGTTTCTTCAAAATCTTTTTTCACTTTTTCTACTTCCTCCACCACCTTGTCAACTTGGGGGTTTTGCAGATATATAGGAAGTGAAACTAGCAGGTAAATAGTTTGGGAAGTGTGGGTAGGAGTAGAAAATAATTTGGATCTGGGCATTAAAGGGTAAATAGTTTGGAATTAATGGGTATAAAGTGAGATTTTCTAATTCTTATTAGGATTGCGTCTTTATCGAACCACATATATAAGGTAGATATTCTTGTGTATTTTTTCATGAAGCAAATAATTACGTGAAAATAAAAAATTTCGTTTTCCATCACTTTAGATAGGTAAAATTACTTGAAATATTAGATAACCATTTTTAGCAAGCTGGTTTAGAAACCTTAAACATAAAGTAAGTAACATATTAAAACAAGTTAAATTATAAGATGGTAAAATTCTTTCACATTGTTAAAATATATAATTTGGCTCATACTGATTGTTTTCATTCGGCGTTAGTTAAGTGAATTTACGATTTTGTTTTCATTATAGTTTATGCTAATTTAGTAATCCAACTAAAATGATAACCTTATTTGTTTCTTTCATTTATTTTTGTTAAAAAACTTATTTTTGCACAACCCCTTTATAATAATAGCGTGAAATATAAGTATATTTTGCAATAAACAAACTAATAAATAATTGTTTGATTCAAAAGATGTTAAACTCTTTTTAAGCAAATCAATCAAAGAGATGGAGGGGTAAATCATAGTCAATCATAATTCATTTCGGATCTAAAGATAAAAAACGACTATTAAATATGGAAAGGAAGAAGCATCGGAACATATTTATTCATGATGAAATTTTGACATGCCCCTCCTTGGAGGGGAAAGGAGTTAAAATTGTTGTATTTTTCTCTCTCTTTCCCTCTAAATGGAGTTTTTTTGGAGAAGGAGATGATCTGTACCCCCCCCGGCTTATCGGGCCCCCTTCCCTGGCTCTCTTCACTTCATACTTATAGTTCCAAGAAAACTGCTTTTTCCTTAGCCATAACTTGTCTTGTCATAATTGTGGAGGCCTATTGGTCGGGCTGAGGGTCGTGCCCTCGTCACTTATGGAGAATGTCGCGGTGATGGAGTCAAAATGGTTCTATTGATTTTTTTCATACGGTGACTGAAACAGGGTCGTGGTCGCATCGGTCGGCGTGGTCAGATTTCTGACCAATACAATTAGTCCCTCAGTTCGGCGGGGTCATACTTTGACGACTCCGCCGGGCGAATCACGTGGGCAACATAGCCGGAAAGCATCTGACCCCCATACTGTTTCTTCTCGCGTTGTGAGCTTCAAAATTCAAGCGCAGGTTGGTAAGTGAAGCGTTGCTTTGTACAAGCGATCGTTATGACACACGTTTCTGAGGACCTGAAACTTTTCGCGTCCCATCAGATCTTAATGGCAACCATTGGGTTTCGCCAGGGGCGGACCCACGTAGAGTCAAGTGGGTTCATATGAACCCGCTTCATCAAAAAATAACACTGTATATATTTTGTTGTTTTTAAACAAGTAAAGGTATAAATATAATTTTGAACCCACTTCAAACAAGTAAAATGCCTAGCTTGTTGGTAAAGAGGGTTCAAATTTTTCATATGGTTCTGAGTTTGAAACTAGCTAGTCACATATGACCTCTAATTTTTTTTTTGAACCCCCTTGATAAAAATACTGGGTCCGCCACTGGGTTTCGCGCTCGGGGTGTTTATGCCTCTTATAAATTAGGAAACCCCATCATTGTTTTTCGCACTTTATTATCCATCTTTGAAAAAATTCTCAGGATATCTCCTTTTCTATTAACTCGAGATTTATCTTACTCCTTTGCTCGTAGCAATCCTTAATTTCTTGCTTCTCTCGTCGAGTTCTTTCTCTCTTTTCTTTCAGCTAAATATGGCAGGTGTTTTTTCCTGTGACAGTCTTCCTATTGCTCCTTGGTGACTGAGAACTCTGCTCGGTCGCCAGAGATGTAGAGTTGGTAGAGGGTGAAGAGGTCCCCTCTATAGAAGAAATTTTTCCCCACCCGGGGAGAGATACGATCGACTTCACGGCTGACGGTGAGGCAGAGCCAGTGGATATCCCCCCTTATATGGGAGGTGGGGATAGCAGATTTGAGAGAATGGTGGAGCATACCTAACTTTGTCGAGATAGTGTCGGTGGGGAGAGACGACTGGGTTCAGATTGACCGTGCCGGATTTTGCATGTTCTACGCCTATCCCTTCCTCGTAGGGTACACGCTCCAGCTCCCTATGTCGGTAGTAGATTTCTGCCACTATTATAAAGTATGCCATGCCTAGCTTTCTCCTTATTTATACAAGTTATTCCTCATGTTCATCAATTATGCGGAGCTCGCTGGTCGCGAGGTCACTTTGGGCCACGTCCTTAGTCTATTTCCCCCCCAATAAATTCAGGGGTCGATGATTCACGCACGCCCTCAGGGGTCAAAAGGACTAGTGGTAAAGATGGATGACAAGACCAACCATTGTTTTTATGAAAACTTTTTCTATGTACGGACAGAATATCTAGTGGCGGACCCAACCGGATTTCCTGAAGTGTGGAATTTTACCCGTAAGCTTATGCCTCTGACTGGTAGAGTGTCTGATGTTTCTCTTTTCCTTTGCTTTTCATGTCGTTTATGTTGATCAACTTCGTGATTTTGTAGCCGAAAGATAGCCCCCGCCATCTTTGGAGAGGATTCGTGAGCGGGTTGAGGCCGTCCTTCCCCACACAGCGGGGGTTAGAACTTGGTCGACCTTTCATGAGAGGTTCAAACGTAGGCCCCTTGCAGGTGAGAACATCCCTATTTTTTGTGTTTTTTTGTTCGTTTTATATCTCTTAAATCATCGTTTGTCGTTATCAGGGAGAGTGTGGAAAAGGGCTCCTCAGTTGGCCTTCCCACGGCCGGCCGCGTCCGCTCGTGTTGTTGCAGTACCTGCCGCTCGTCCTTCATCGAGGGCGGCTTCTGTCGAATCGGTAGTTTTGGCTATTCCAGCAAGGGCGACTTCCCTGGAAGTTCCACCCAATGTCGGCCGTCCTGCTAATGGATCACCATCGACTGGGGAAGAGAAAGGAATGTCGAAGAGAAGGAGGGTGGCATTCGAAGAAGAGCCTCCGATTGTAATTAATTTGGATGAGTCTCCCCCAACGGGCATTGGGAATAATGCTGTTGCGGCGTCCTCTCCGGAGAGGGAGCAAGCTGTTGAAGTTGGTAACGACGGCCAATGCCCGATAGATTCAGTTGTCACAGTGAACCAATCCGGATTTCTCGTTGCTGATGATGATCAACGTCCTTCCGGAGCGGGGAGTTAGGACCCTGGTGCCGCCGTCGTGATTTCTAGTGCACCTTCTCCATCTGCGACTGGTCGTATTTCCATTTCGGCAGCAGAGAAGGGGAAGAGTATGATAGTCGACGAGTATGAATCAGAGTCTGATTTGGATCCTAATGATATTAGGATGTTTGAAGAGGTCCTTACTTATTCGGTGGTTCACGTAGGCGGACCGTCTCATGTTTTTGATATTCTTTCTGATGTGAATCTCTTGACACAAGGGGATAACCTGGTGTCACAGCTTAGCTTGCTGTGTTCGAAAGATGAAAATGAGTGCCTGCGGAATTTCCCGGATGCCAAATTGAGGAGTGAAGTGGCCATCATGGGTTTGAGGGTATGTTGTATTCGGCTCTTATTTCGACTTTCCCCTTTGTGTTAGTGAGTATCGATTTAACTACTTTTTCCTCCTTTTTATTCTCAGACGTATCTGGTGGAGGTGGAGAGCATCCGTAGGGCCAATATTCGATCGATGATTTTCTTGCAGCTGCTGGAAAAATAGCTTCGCTATCGCCATAGGTGTCGTGAGTTGCACGAGCGGTTGAGGACTGATCCTCGCGACTGAGCTCTGGGCGAGGATTTGGAGAAAAGGGATCAGGAGTTGTTGCAGACGCTCCGCAGCAAGAGCAAGCTCGAAGAGCAACTTCGCCTCAAGGATGAAGATCTCGAAGTGGGTAAAGGGGTCACTGCAGAATGCGAATACCTGCGAGGAAAGTTAGGAGCGATGCAGTTGGAGATGGATCAGAGTCGGGCCAAAGTTACGGAGATGAGCACCGAATGGAGAGGGAAGTTGAGTGCATTGGAGAGTAAGGCTGCCTATTTAGAGTGTATGGAGAGGGCTTGGTCAGAGTCCTCGGCAAGGGCAGTGGCCTTAGAGGAGGCTGTTCGCGTGCATGAGTCCCAGCAAGAATCGAAGAGGGCTACTACGGCCCTCAGGGAAGCAAGGCTCAAGGAGCGGATTAGCATGATTGATCAACAGGCCTCGGCTCTGGCAGATCAAGTTGCTGCCTTAGAGGAGAAGAATCAACGGTTAAGGGCCCTGGCTGGACCATCTCGTGCTGCTGTTCCCCTCCAGGCTCACGAGCTTGGGTCCACGCCGAAGCCTAGCGAGACATTTTTAAGAACTTATAGGAAGTGGGAACCATGACTGAGGCGGCCTTCGAGGAGCCACGTGAGAAGGCTCGCGAGGCTCGTGCCAACTGCGGATATGATGTGGCAACACCCGAAGCTGATGGGGGTGCAGGTGGTGACGATGATGAGCCTTATGGAGATGATAATGGTAATGGCGGTGTTAGCGCCAAGTGAAGAAAAAGTAGTGCCTTTTTTTTAAAGTTATCAGTTGACAAGCCCCGGCCGGATGTAAGAGGCGATGGCCCATACTTATGACCATGAATAAAGAACTCTTTTTCGCCACTCATCGTGTATTTCATCATACATTCGATTCATGATCTCATCGCAAGGTGAGGGCTTGTCTAGCGAGTCCCGGTTCTCTCATTGTAATGTAGGCCTCTGGCATTACGGGTCTCATTACGAACTTATCGAGAAGAATGCTCGTTCGAGTTCAAACGGGGTCGAGCCCATTGATTTTTTACGGTGAAGGCCCTTAGCCTTGAGGGTGTTATTTCGAACTTATCGAAGTTACAGCCTGTTTGAGTTCGAACGAGGTCGAACCTGTCGATCTTCAAGGGAGACGGTCTTTATCCTTAAGTCCCAATTTGAATGAGGTCAAATTTATCGATCTTTGATGGCGAAGGCCATAGCCTTAAGGGTGTTATTTCGAACTTATCGAAATATCAGCCTGTCTGAGCTCGAACGAGGTCGAACATGTCGATCTTTGGCGGCGAAGGCCAAGGGCCTTAAGGGTATTATTTTGAACTTATCGAAATAACGACCCGTCTCGTGTTCGAGCGAGGTTGAACATTTGAATCTTTGATGGCGAAGGACCTTGGCGTTAAGGGTGTTATTTTGAACTTATTAAAATAACGACCCGCATTGTGTTCGAGCGAGGTCGAAACTTTGAATCTTTGATGGCGAAGGCCCTTGGCCTTAAGGGTGTTATTTCGAACTTATCAAAATAACGACCCTTCTTGTGTTCGAGCGAGGTCGAACCTTTGAATCTTTGATGGCGAAGGCCTTTGGCCTTATTTTGAACTTATCGAAATTACGACCCGTCTTGTGTTCGAGCGAGGTCGAACCCGTTGAATCTTTGATGGCTAAGGCCTTAGCTTTAAGGGTGTTATTTCATACTTATCAAAATATCAGCCAATCCGAGTTCAAACGAGGTCGAACATGTCGATCTTTGGCGACGAAGGCTCTTGGTGTTCGAGCGAGGTCGAACCTTTGAATCTTTGATGGCGAAGGCCTTTGGCCTTAAGGGTCTTATTTCGAACTTATCTAAATAACGACCTGTCTTGTGTTCGAGCAAGGTCGAACCTTTGAATCTTTAATGGACAAGGCCCTTGGACTTAAGGGTGTTATTTCGAACTTATCGAAATAATGACCCATCTTGTGTTCGAGCGAGGTCGAACCTTTGAATCTTTGATGGCGAAGGCCCTTGGCCTTAAGGGTGTTGTTTTGAACTTATCAAAATAACAACCCGTCTTGTGTTCTAGCAAGGTCGAACCTTTGAATCTTTGATGCCGAAGGCCCTTGGCCTTAAGGGTGTTATTTTGAACTTATCGAAATAAAGACCCGTCTTGTGTTCGAGCGAGGTCGATCCTTTGAATCTTTGATGGCGAAAGCCCTTGGACTTAAGGGTTTCATTTAGAACTTATCGAAATAATGACCAGTCTTGTGTTCGAGCGAGGTCGAACCTTTGAATCTTTGATGGCGAAGTCCCTTGGCCTTAACGGTGTTATTTTGAACTTATCAAAATAATGAACCGTCTTGTGTTCGAGTGAGGTTGAACCTTTGAAACTTTGATGGCGAAGGCCCTTGGCCTTAAGGGTGTTATTTTGAACTTATCGAAATAACGACCCGTCTTGTGTTCGAGCGAGGTCGAACCTTTGAATCTTTGATGGCGAAGGCCCTCGGCCATAAGGGTGTTATTTCAAACTTATCCAAATAATGACCCGTCTTGTATTTGGGCGAGGTCGAACCTTTGAATCTTTGATGGCGAAGGCCCTTGGCCTTAAGGGTATTATTTCTAACTTATCAAAATAACGACCCGTCTTATGTTCGAGCGAGGTCGAACCTTTGAATCTTTGGTGGCAAAGGCCCTTGGCCTTAAGGGTGTTATTTTGAACTTATCAAAATAATAACCCGTTTTGTGTTCGAGCGGGGTCGAACTTTTGAATCTTTGATGGCGAAGGCCCTTGGCCTTAAGAGTTCTATTTCGAACTTATCGAAATAACGACCTGTCTTGTGTTCGAACGAGGTCGAACCTTTGAATCTTTGATAGCGAAGGCCCTTGGCCTTAAGTGTGTCATTTCGAACTTATCAAAATAATGACATGTCTTGTGTTCGAGCAAGGTCGAACCTTTGAATCTTTGATGGCGAAGGTACTTAGCCTTAAGGGTATTATTTCAAACTTATCGAAATAACGACCCATCTGTTGTTCGAGCAAGGTCGAACCTTTGAATCTTTGATGGCGAAGGCCCTTTGCCTTAAGGGTGTTATTTAGAACTTATCTGTGACGACTCAAAGGGTCATCACCTATTTTCTCTTTCATTCCGTGCTTACGAGGCCTTGAAAACCTCATTTTTACTTTTCTCGATTTGCGTGCACAGTCCGGGCACGTAGCCGAAAAGCTTATATGTTAAATTCTGTGAAAATTTTCAAAATGTGGCTTTAAAATGATTAAAGTTGATTTTGGTCAATATTTTTGGTAAACGGACCCGAACCCATGATTTGAAGGTCTCGGAGGGTCCGTAGAAATATATAGGACTCAAGCATATGCCCGGAGTCGAATTCCGAGGTCTAGAGCCCGAGAAAAGAATTTTTCTGTGAAATTGTTTTTCTGAAATTATTAAGGAAAATGGAAATGAAAATTTATTAAAAGACTATGGTATCGGGCTCGTATTTTGGTTCCAACGCCCGGTACAAGTCTTATATATGGTTTAAGCACTTTTTGTGAAATTTGGTTGAAATCGGACGTCATTTGACGTGTTTCGGACCTAAATATCTAAAATTTGAAGTTTATGAAGTTAGAATGAAAAATGATGATTTTGAGGTTTGATTCCTTGATTTTGATGTTATTTTGGTGATTTAACCGCATGGTTAAGTTCATAGGATGTTGTTGAGTTAGTGTGTGTGTTTGATTATTAGCCCCGAGGGCTCGGGAGTGTTTCGGAGGTGTTCGGGTGGTTGAAACTTAGGAAAACAAAATTGCAAAAAATCAATGCTGCTGCACCATGTCTGGCGTGACCGCACCTACGGTCTTTTGGCTGCAGATGCGGACTCGCAGGTGCAGACAGCGAGTCGCAGATGCGGTCTTTTTCGTAGATGCGGATTGTCCATCGCAGATGCGGTCCACAGAAGCGGATCCTTTCTTCACAGGTGCGGCTCCAGCGGGGCCTAGACATTTCTACAGGAGCGGCTTGTTTTTCGCACGTGCGGTGTCGCAGGTGTGATCCCTGTACCGCAGATGCGAAAGTCGGGCAGCGGGTATTTTTAAAAACATAACTTTCAGCGATTTTCTTTCAAACTTTCTCAACAATTGGAATACTAGGGCGAATTTCTCAAGGGATTTTCTTCTCAAATAACAAGTAAGCACTTACTAACTGATTTCTTTCCATTTCTAGAGTTTTTCATAAACTTTTATCAATAATCTTAGGGTTTTAATGGTAGAAAATTTGGGAAATGGGTAGAGTTACGGTTTTTCAATTTTTCTTGATTTAGACCTCGTTTTGGGGTCGGATTTGAAAACAAATTGTATATCCGGGCTCGTGGGGGAACGGGTAGCATGGAATTGGTTCGAACCTTGTGTTTTGACAAGCAGGCCCGAGGTCAATTTTTGGAATTTTGGGAAGAAAGCTTAGAAATTCATATTTAGGCATTGGGTTTAGTTTGCTTAGCTATTATTAATATTGTAAAGTCATTATTTCATAGATTTGACTGAGTTGGAGCCGAATTCGAGGGGCAAAGCTATATTAGAGGCTTGAGTTAATTTTGGAGCATTTGAGGTAAGTGTTTGATCTAACTTTAGCTTGAGGAAATAGGATTAGAGTATCATTTGTTAATTGCTAAATGTTGAGTACGGTGTATAGGCATGGTGACGAGTATCTATACACCGGTATCTAGCATGACCGTGGGTCCTTATTTGTGCTTATTTGGGATTCGATAGTGACTCTTCCTTGTTAATTGATGGTTTCTAAATGATATGAAGAGAATGAGAAAGAAATATGATTTGTAAACTCCTTGAAGCGTTGGCTCGATCTTTGACTTGATTATAAAGTAAGAAATGAACGTAATAGAAGGAGATATGATTATTCCCTTGCTGGGACGTGTAAGTTATGGTTGTTGCTCCCTTGCCGGAAAATTTAACTGCTTAGTCGTATTCTCCCTTATCGGGAAACTATTATATACTATGAATTGGGATCGTGTGGCACGCCGACCACTTATATACTATAAATTGGGGTCGTGTGGTACGTCGACCACTTATATATTATGAAATGGGATCGTGTGGCACTCCGACCACTTAAATATGCCGAAATGGGATCGTGTGGCACGCCGACCACCTATATAGATTATGAGATCTGATGTAGTTTCGTGTAATCTGATAAGTTGTTTTCATCTATATTTCCCCTACGCATGTCCTCTCCCCGACTTAATTGGTATTTTTCTGCTGTTATTTCGTTGCACTTGTGTGTGTGTGTGTGTATATATATATATATATATATATATATATATATATATATATATATATATATATATA
>MU695849.1:66543-81388 GCA_026770625.1 Nicotiana glauca
TGTCTAGCCTCGTCACTACTTCGCCGGGGTTAGGCCAGGCACTTACCAGCACATGGGGTCGGTTGTGCTGATGCTACACTCTGTGCATCTTTTTGCACAGATCCAGGAGCAGATTTTAGGCCTCAGCAGTAGGATGTGATCGGGAGCTGACTTCAGTCCAGGGACTTTCGAGGTAGCCTAGCTGGCGTCCGCAGGCCGGAGTCCTTTCTATGTTATTAGTTTATTTTTCCTTGTATTGAGACAAACATTGATGTACTTCTATTCGGACTTGTTTTTAGCACTCTTTAGTGGTTCGTGAGTTAGTGACACAGGATCTGGGTAGAGTTGTACTTAAACTTCTGCATTTGGTTTTCAGTTATCTATGTTTTTAAGACTTCCGCTTTATTTTAAATGACTTGTTTTGTTTATATTGTTGAGATGTTATAAAAAAAAATGTTTTAAATACTTGGCTTGCCTAGTTCCGATAGTAGGCGCCATCACAACTCCCGATGGTGGGCAATCCAGGTCGTGATAAATTTGGTATCAGAGCACTAGGTTACATAAGTCTCGCTAGTCACAAACAAACTCTGTAGAGTCTGAGGGATCGGTACGGAGACATCTGTATTTATCCCAGAGGCTGCGGAGTTAGGAAAATTTCACTTTTGTTCTTTCTTGTCGTGCGATTCTGTTTCTCAAACACTGATTGTCTTTCTACTCTGTTCTTTCGCAGATGGCAAGAACACGTGCTTTATCTTCTACCGCACAGTAGCCCGAGCCCCCAGCAGCAGTTCCTATGAGGGGCAGAGGCCGAGGTAGGGGCAGAGCTCAGCCCCGGGCAGCAGTCCTAGCGGTGAAGCCTCATATTGATTATGATGAGGAGGTTCCAGCCCCAGCAGCTCTGGTAGGCCCAGCTCAGGTCCCAGGAGGGTTCATGGTCACCCCAGATCTTCAGGACGCTTTGGTCAGACAGGCAGGCTTTGTGGATAGCGTCACTAGAGCGGGTTTGCTTCCAGTAGCACCAGCCACTTCTCAGGCTGGAGGAGGAGTTCCGAACCCTGCTACACATACTCCGGAGCAGGTAGCTCCCTAGGCTCATATTCTAGTGGTCCAGCCAGATGTGACAGTTATTGTGACCCATGCCGGCGATGGAGCGTCTATGTCTTTAGATGCTTTGTGGAGGCTTGATAGGTTCTCCAAGCTCTTCACCACCACATTCAGCGGTACTTCTTCAGAGGATCCACATGATTTCTTATTTAGCTTCCATGTGATCCTTCAGGCTATGGGTATTATGGAGACCAATGGGGTCGACTTCGCACCTTTCGACTAGTAGGATCCGCCAAGACTTGGTGGAGGGACTATTGTTTATCCAGACCAGCAGGGTGGCCATCATTAACTTGGGACCAGTTTGCAGAGTTGTTTTTGGAGAAGTTTCTCCTAGTTACTCAATGGGAGGCTCTTCGCAGGCAGTTCGAGCACCTCCAGTAGGGCTCTATGACAGTCACGCAGTATGAGACTTGGTTCATTGATCTGGCACACCATGCTATTGTTATACTCCCCACCGAGAGAGAGAGAGAGGGTGCAGAGGTTTGTTGATGGGTTGATTCAACCTATTCATCTCCAGATGGATATGGGAGCTGGTAGTGAGATTTCTTTTCAGGAGGCAGCCAATGCGGCCCGTAGAGTTGAGATGGCCTTGCACGGGGAGGTAGTCATGGGTCAGATAAGAGGCCACGTCATGCAGGTAGGTTCAGTGGTACCTCGTCTGGAGGTGGGTATTCTTATGGTAGAGGCCATCCTCCGAGGCCCTTTCAGTCAGCCCTTCCGGTCCATGGTAATTTAGGTGGTCGTGGCTCTCAGTCGCAGTCTTCTACCAGCAGCTTTTCAGTTCACCATCAGCACCTATCAGCACGCCACCACTCCGTTATTCTCAGCAGCCGAGGGCTTGTTACACTTGTGGAGACACGAGACATATTGCCAGGTATTGCACTCGAGCTTCTGACATCTCTCAGCAGTAGGGTTCTCGTCCTATGATTCAGGCATCAGGTGATCTACAAGCTGCCCAGCCAGCTAGAGGTGGGGGTAGAGGCCAAAGAGGTGGAGGTAGGGATCATATAGGTGGAGCTCGGACCGCCAGAGGTAGAGGCCAGGCAGCAGAAGATTGTCCTAGAGATATGGTTCAGGGAGGTGGGGCCCAGCCCCGGTGTTATGCTCTTCCAGCCAGGCTAGAGGCTGAGTCTTCAGATGCAGTCATTACAGGTACTATTCTGGTCTGTAATAGGGATGTTTCAGTGCTATTTGACTATGGGTCTATGTATTCATATGTGTCGTCCTATTTTGCACCCTACCTGGCTATGCCTAGTGATGTTTTGGGTATTCTTATTTATGTATCTACACCGGTGGGTGATTCTATAGTAGTCAACCGAGTTCATCGTTCCTGTGTGGTAGTGTTTGGGGGTCTTGAGACTCCTGTTGATTTATTACTTTTAGACATGGTGGATTTCGATGTTATATTAGGGATGGATTGGTTGTCCCCGTATTATGCTATCTTGGATTGTCACGCCAAGATCGTGACCTTGGCTTTGCCAGACTTGCCCCGATTGGAGTGGAGAGGGACCCCAGGTCATGCCACCCGCAGTGTTATTTCATATGTGAAGGCTCGACGTATGGTCGAGAAGGGGTGTTTAGCTTATCCGGCGTATGTTCGCGATTCCAGCACAGAGGTTCCTTCTATTGATTCTGTTCCTATTGTTCGGGAGTTCCCCGAGGTTTTCCCTTCAGACCTACCGGGTATGCCACCCGACAAGGATAATGATTTCTGTATTGATTTTGCTCCAGGCACCCAGCCCATTTCCATTCCGCCGTATCGTATGGCCCCGCCAGAGTTGAAGGAGTTAAAGGACCAGTTGCATGACTTGTTAGAGAAGGGTTTTATCAGAGCTAGTGTTTCTCCATGGGGTGCACCGGTGCTATTTGTGAAGAAAAAGGATGGATCGATGAGGATGTGCATTGATTACCGGCAATTAAACAAAGTAACGATTAAGAACAAGTATCCACTACCGAGGATTGATGATTTGTTTGACCAGCTTCAGGGTGCAAAGGTGTTTTCAAAGATAGACTTGAGATCTGGCTACCATCAACTGAGGATTAGGGCATCTGATGTCCTTAAGACAGCATTCCGCACTCGGTATGGGTATTATGAGTTTTTGGTCATGTCATTTGGGTTGACCAATGCCCCAGCAGCATTTATTGAGTTTATGAACCGAGTGTTTAGGCCTTACTTGGACTTGTTCGTGATAGTCTTTATTGATGATATTCTGGTGTACTCCCGCAGCTAGGAGGAGCACGAGCAGCACCTCAGAGTGGTTTTTCACACTCTGAAGGATAGTCAGTTATATGCTAAGTTCTCAAAATGTGAGTTCTGGTTGAGTTCAGTTGCATTTTTGGGTCATGTCGTATCAGCAGAGGGTATTTAGGTGAACCCGAAGAAGATTGAGTCAGTCAAGAACTGGCCTCAACCAGCATCAGCTACCAAGATTCGGAGTTTCTTGGGGTTAGTCAATTATTACCGTCGGTTCGTGGAGGGATTTTCATCTATTGCAACCCCGATGACTAGATTGACCCAGAAGGGTGCCCAGTTAAGATGGTCAGATGAGTGTGAGGCGAGCTTTCAGAAGCTCAAGATAGCATTGACTATGGTACCGATATTGGTTTTGCCCACAGGCTCAGGGCCTTATACAGTTTATTGTGATGCTTCCCATATTGGGCTTGGTGCAGTATTGATGCAGGATGGCAGAGTCATTGCTTATGCTTCGAGGCAGTTGAAGATCCACGAGAAGAATTATCCAGTTCATGATCTAGAGTTGGCAGCCATTACTCATGCTTTGAAGATTTGGAGGCATTACCTATATGGTGTGACGTGTGAGGTGTACACTGATTACAAGAGCCTGCAGTACTTGTTCAAGCAGAAGGAGTTGAACTTGAGGCAGAGGAGGTGGTTGGAGCTATTGAAGGATTATGATGTTACTATTTTGTATCACCCGGGGAGAGCCAATGCGGTGGCCGATGCATTGAGTAGGAAGTTCGCCAAAATGGGTAGTCTTGCTTATATTCCGATCAGCCAGAGACGCTTGCTTTGGATATTCAGGAATTGGACAATAGATTTGTGAGGTTGGACATTTTTGAGCCTAGCAGAGTGTTAGCTTGCACGATCGCTCGTTCTTCATTATTGGAGCATATCCGTGATCGACAGTTTGATGATCCCTATTTGTGTGTCCTGAGAGACACGGTGCAGCATGGAGGTGCCAGGAAGATGACCTTAGATATTGATGATGTTTTGAGATTGCAGGGGCGAGTTTGTGTGCCCAATGTCGATGGGATTCGAGAGTTGATCTTAGTGGAGGCCCATAGTTCTCGGTATTCTATTCACCCGGGCGCCGTGAAGATGTATCACGACTTACGGCATCATTATTGGTGGAAGGGGATAAAGAAAGATAATGTTGCATATGTGGCTCGATGTTTGAACTGTCAGCAGGTTAAGTATGAGCATCAGAGGCCTGGTGGTTTGTTTCAGAGGATTGAGCTTCCCGAGTGGAAGTGGGAGAGGATTACCATGGATTTCGTTACTGGACTTCTGTTGACTCGGAAGAAGTTCAACTCGATATGGGTTATTGTTGATAGGCTGACCAAGTCAGTGCATTTCATTCCTGTAGCAGTCTCCTATTCATCTGAGAGGTTAGCTGAGATTTATATTCGCGAGATTGTTCGCCTTCATGGTGTGCCAACATCTATCATTTCGGATCGGGGTACGCAGTTTACCTCGCGTTTCTGGGGTGCAGTTCAGCGAGAGTTGGGCACACGGGTTGAGTTTAGCACAGCATTCCATCCTCAGACGGACGGCCAGTCCGAGAGGACTATTCAGATATTGGAGGATATGCTCCGAGCCTGTGTCATTGATTTTGGAGGCTCGTGGGACTAGTTTTTGCCTCTAGTAGAGTTTGCCTACAAAAATGGCTACCACTCTAGCATTTAGATGGCTCCATATGAGGCGTTGTATGGTAGGCGATATTGGTCTCAAGTCGGATGGTTTGAGCCAAGAGAGGCTCGGTTATTGGGTACAGATTTAGTTCAGGAGGCCTTGGATAAGGTCAAGATCATTTAGGACAGGCTTCGTTTGGCTCAGTCGCGGCAAAAGAGTTATGTGGATCGTAAGGTTCGAGATGTAGATTTCATGGTTGGTGAGCGGGTCTTGCTCCGAGTATCGCCTATGAAGGTCGTGATGAGATTTGGGAAAAAGGGCAAGCTTAGCCCTAGGTTCATCAGCCCATTTAAGATTCTCGATCGTGTGGGAGAGGTGGCTTACAGACTTTCCTTGCCGCCCAGCTTGTCAGCCGTTCATCTAGTGTTTCATGTGTCCATGCTTCAGAGGTATCACGGTGATCCAGCTCACGTGTTAGATTTCAGCACTGTCCAGATGGACAAGGACCTGTCTTATGAGGAGGAGCTGGTAGTTATTCTAGACCGGCAGGTTCGACAGTTGAGGTCGAAGAGTTTTCCTTCAGTGTGTGTCCAGTGGAGAGGTCAGCCTCCTGAGGCATCGACCTGGGAGTTCGAGTCTGATATGCGGAGCCGTTATCCTTATCTATTTCCCGACTCAGGTACTTTTTTCTTTTGTCCGTTCGAGGACGAACGGTTGTTTTAGAGGTGGAGAATGTGACGACCCAAAAGGTGATCACCAATTTTCTCTTTCATTCTGTGCTTCCGAGGCCTTGAAAACCTCATTTTTACTTGCTTCGATTTGCGTACATAGTCCGGGCACATAGCCGGAAAGCTTATATGTTAAATTCTGTGAAAATTTTCAAAATGTAGCTTTAAAATGATTAACGTTGACTTTGATCAACATTTTTGGTAAACGGACCCGGACCCGGACCCAGACCCGGACCTGACCCATGATTTGACGGTCTCGGGGGGTCCATAGAAAAATATGGGACTCGGGCATATGCCCGGAGTCGAATTCCGAGGTCTAGAGCCCGAGAATTTTTTTTTTCTGTGAAATTGTTATTAAGGAAAATGAAAATGAAAATTGATTAAAAGACTGTGGTATCGGGCTCGTATTTTTGTTCCGACACCCGGTACAAGTCTTATATATGGTTTAAGTGCTTTTTGTGAAATTTGGTTGAAATCGGACATCATTTGACGTGTTTCGGACCTAAATATTTAAAATTTGAAGTTTATGAAGTTAGAATGAAAAATGATGATTTTGAGGTTTGATTCCTTGATTTTGATGTTATTTTGGCGATTTAACAGCATGGTTAAGTTCGTAGGATGTTGTTGAGTTAGTGTGTGTGTTTGGTTAGGAGCCCCGAGGGCTCGGGAGTGTTTCAGAGGTGTTCGGGTGGATGAAACTTAGGAAAAAAAATTGCAGAAAATCACTGCTGCTGTACCATGTATGGTGTAACCGCACCTGCGGTCTTTTGGCCATAGATGCGGACTCGCAGGTGCGGACAGCGGGTCGCAGATGCGGTCTCTTTTGCAGATGCGGTCCGCAGAAGCGGATCCTTTCTTCGTAGGTGCGGCCCCAGCGGGGCCTAGCCATTTCCGCATGATCGGCTTGTTTTCCGCACGTGCGGTGTCGCAGGTGCGATCCCTGTACCGCAGATGCGAAAGTCGGGTAGTGGGACTTTTTAAAAACATAACTTTCAGCGATTTTCTTTCAAACTTTCTCAACAATTGGAAGACTAGGGCGATTTTCTCAAGGGAATTTCTTCTCAAATAACAAGTAAGCACTTACTAACTGATTTCTTTCCATTTCTAGTGTTTTTCATCAACTTTTATCAATTATCTTAGGGTTTTAATGGTAGAAAATTTGGGAAATGGGTAGAGTTATGATTTTTCTATTTTTCTTGATTTAGATCTCGTTTTGGGGTCAGATTTGAAAACAAATTGTATATCCGGGCTCGTGGGGGAACGGGTAGCATGGAATTGGTTCGAACCTTGTGTTTTGACCAAGCAGGCCCGGGGTTGATTTTTGGAATTTTGGGAAGAAAGCTTAGAAATTCATATTTAGGCATTGGGTTTAGTTTGCTTAGCTATTATTAATATTGTAAAGTCATTATTTCATAGATTTGACTGAGTTGGAGCCGAATTCGAGGGGTAAAGCTATATTAGAGGCTTGAGTTGATTTTGGAGCATTTGAGGTAAGTGTTTGATCTAACTTTGGCTTGAGGGAATAGGATTAGAGTATCATTTGTTAATTGCTAAATGTTGAGTACGGTGTATAGGCATGGTGACGAGTATCTATACACCGGTATCTAGCATGACCGTGGGTCCTTATTTGTGCTTATTTGGGATTCGATAGTGTCTCTTCCTTGTTAATTGATGGTTTCTAAATGATATGAAGAGAATGCGAAAGAAATATGATTTGTAAACTCCTTGAAGCGTTGGCTCGATCTTTGACTTGATTATAAAGTAAGAAATGAACGTAATAGAAGGAGATGTGATTATTCCCTTACCGGGACGTGCAAGTTATGGTTGTTGCTCCGTTGCCGCGAAATTAAACTGCTTAGTCGTATTCTCCCTTGCCAGGAAACTATTATATACTATGAATTGGGATCGTGTGGCACGCCGACCACTTATATACTATGAATTGGGATTGCGTGGCACGCCGACCACTTATATATTATGAAATGGGATCGTGTGGCACGCCGACCACTTAGATATGCTGAAATGGGATCGTGTGGCACACGGACCACCTAATTATATTATGAAATGGGATCGTGTGGCACGCCGACCACCTATATAGATTATGAGATCTGATGTAGTTTCGTGTAATCTGATAAGTTGTTTTCATCTGTATTTCCCATAAGCATGTCCCCTCCCCGACTTAATCGGTATTTTTCTGCTGATTTCGTTGCACTCGTGTGTGTGTGTGTATGTGTGTGTGTGTGTGTGTGTGTATATATATATATCTGTACAGGTCATTTTTGGTAGGTCCTGTCTAGCCTCGTCACTACTTCGTGGGAAGTCCGGGTCGTGACATTATCGAAATAACGACCCGTCTTGTGCTCGAGCGAGGTCGATCCTTTGAATCTTTGATGACGAAAGCCCTTGGCCTTAAGGGTGTTATTTCGAACTTATAGAAATAATGACCCGTCTTGTGTTCGAGCGAGGTCGAACCTTTGAATCTTTGATGGCGAAGTCCCTTGGCCTTAAGGGTGTTATTTTGAACTTATCGAAATAATGACCCGTCTTGTGTTCGAGCGAGGTCGAACCTTTGAATCTTTGTTGGTGAAGTCCCTTGTCCTTAAGGGTGTTATTTCGAACTTATCGAAATAATGACCTATCTTGTGTTCGAGCGAGGTCGAACCTTTGAATCTTTGATGGCAAAGGCCTTTGGCCTTAAGGGTGTTATTTCGAACTTATCCAAATAATGACCTGTCTTGTATTCGAGCGAGGTCGAACCTTTGGATCTTTGATGGTGAAGGCCATTGGCCTTAAGTGTGTTATTTTTAACTTATCGAAATAATGACCCGTCTTATGTTCGAACGAGGTCGAACCTTTGATGGCGAAAGCCCTTGGCCTTAAGGGTATTATTTCGAACTTATCAAAATAATGACCCGTCTTGTGTTCGAGCAAGTCGAACCTTTGAATCTTTAATGGCGAAGTCCATTGGCCTTAAGGGTGTTATTTCGAACTTATTGAAATAACTACCCGTCTTGTGTTCTAGCTTAGCTCAAGCGACCTTGTTACCATGATAGCATGAGCCACAACAGTATCTTCACTTAGGTGCTTATTAGATGTGCGCCTTGGCGCATTGTCGATTACCGGAGGGTATTTTGTGTTCCCTGGGGGAGTCCCTATTTTTCTTAGCTTTCGCGTTTCTTGAGTGGGTCCCAGTTCAGTTGTCATCACTCGTATCGACGATTTCGATGATTTGGGCATCAGGTGCCGATATTTCAATCGGACCTTCGTGACATGCATGTTACAACTATTCGTATAACTGGCTATTCATTTTGAAGATGCCATCGACTGGAAAGATTTCGGATATACTGCAGTGATTTTTTGTTCTTCAATCGGAGCATTCTTGCATCGGCATTCGATTTAGCGTATTACAAGGGATGAGGATAAGATGTTCTTTATCCCCGCCTGTTTGTTTTGATCGTAGCATCTTTAACCTTGTTCGGAGTGTTTTGTGCTGGTAAGATAGGTAATTTTAGACCCTACCGGCCCGTTCGATTTTTCCCTTCTTCACGTGCTGCCTTCAAATATGAGGTGGGCTGGGTGCTCTTCTCGCGTTTCTTTTGCTTCGATCCGAAGAAAGAACTAGGTGTTTTCACTAGGAAATCCCCATAGACGGCGCCAAATTATTTGACTCAAAAGATGTTAAATTCTTTTAAAGCAAATCAATCAAAGAGATGAAGGGGTAAATCATAGTCAATCATAATTCATTTCGAATCTAAAGATAAAGAAATGACTATTAAATATGGAAAGGAAGAAGCATTGGAACATATTTTATTCATGATGAAGTTTCGACCTGCCCCTCCTTGGAGGGGAAATGAGTTACAATTGTTGTATTTTTCTCTCTCTTTCCCTCTGGATAGAGTTTTTTCAGAGAAGGAGATGATCTGTACCCCTTGGCTTATCGGGCTCCCTTCCCTGGCTCTCTTCACTTCATACTTATAGTTCCAAGAAAATTGCTTTTTCCTTAGCCAGAAATTGTCTTGTCAGAATTGTGCAGGCCTACTAGTCGGGGTGAGGGGCGTGCCCTCGTCACTTGTGGAGAATGTCGCGGTGATAGAGTCAAAATGGTTCCGTTGACTTTTTTCATGCGGTGACTGAAACAGGGTCGTGGTCGCCTCAGTCGGCGTGGTCAGATTTCTGACCAATACAATAATGCTAAATGAACTTTATTTACTTTTACTCGGATGCACTTATAGGTCCATGATTATATAATATGAGTTAAAAATATATTTTGGCCTATGAAAGCCAAATCAAAATAATTCTTCAAGAATTACGTCAGTCAAAACACAACTTTTTATATGATTTATAACAATTGTTCATTAAAAAGATTTGATTAGACCCAAACTTTAGCATAATTTGTTATGCTAATACCAAATAAAATGACACCTAAAGAATAATTTTTTTTAAGGGAAGGAGATAATTACTACTAGAAAATTGACCTACGGCAGCAATGGCAAAAATGTTACAACCAATACGAAAACCGTTACCATAGACCTATTGCAACGGTTTAGGGACCATCACATCCGGTCGCGTGGCAATAGGTCTATCGCAATGGTTGCATAGTTGTTGCAATAGGTCCATGTATGGTAACCATTTTGGAACCCTTGCAATAGTTCTATCTATTGTAACGGTTACTTAGCCAACTGGGACGGTTTGAAATCGTCTCAATAGCATTTTAGGGAAATAACAACGATTTAGATGAGATATTGCCACGGTTATTAGTAGTTCGCGTGACGGTACCATCTACTGTAACGGTTATTAAGAGCTAGTGCAGCGGTACGTTGGTCTATTTTAATAATTATTTACTTATATAATAAAATATAGTAATATCTTAAAACGTATAAAAATAACAAAGGAAATACTCACCAACAAAATTGAATTCCAACATATTCAACTATTATTATTCATATATAAAGGCAAAATACATAATATTGTTGGACAATTCAAGAGTTAATACATAAGATTGCAAAATAGTTTAAAATACAAGATTCTAGAACATCTTAAAGTCTATCAGCGATCAACCAATACTCTTCAGTAAGGTCTTCACCGCATTCACCTACTCTTGTTCATTTGCTTCACCTACAAAATCATCAAAACTCCAATCTTTACTAGATTTGTTTACATAAAATTAACTAAAAATAAAAGACAAAGAATAAATTAAGTTGAATGCTAAAATATAAATAGTGAGGTTCAGGATAAGCATTGCTCTTGGGAATAGGGTAGAGTTTCAAACTGAACCAAGCAATATTTCTTCAGGGCAATAAAAGTTTATTGGAATTATGCTAAATTTCTTTTCTTCAATTACCTGGAATCGAGGGAAAAAATTATCACATGAAATGATGGACAGAGGTATAAATCACCAAAGCATAAATACTATACCATATATGATCTACAACTTCCCTTTCTGTTGCAAGATGCTGGTGAATTTCTACAAACAACATAGTCCTACAACTTATAGTCTTACACTATGGCCCATCACCCCGTTGACCAGTTCATCCCAGAAATAATTAAACTACTATATTAAGAAATAGAGATAAGTTGATTGGAACACCTCTCAGGAGGAGGCTTCTTGTTAGTACCTGAAGAAATTAACAAGAAGCTCTATTTTTCAATATAATTTACTGTTTTATTCGAAGCGTCATGGTCTAAATGTTTTTGAAATTGGCAAGTCCCACATCGGTGGGTTAGCCATTTTGGTTGAGATTTTTTCCTATAAAAGGAGGCCTAATGTTTAGGATTTAAACACACCTCTTATTTGCCTTCTTATCTTCTTAAGGCATTTGTATCTTCTCTCTTTAGTATTATTTTACTTGTATTTTTAGAGTGGAATAAAATATTGGTTGTGTCCGAGGAGTAGGCAAAATTAGCCGAACCTCGTAAATTCTAGTGTTCTTTTTATTATTGCTTCATTGTCGTATTTATTATTTGGTGGCTGCCATAATTTTTGGTATAGTAGTTGTGACTCATTCACACAATATACATTTGGCTTCCGCAATAATTGGTATCACAGCCAAGGTACTGTCTAAGCATGCTCTGTGGATTGCAACATAGTCTGATCTTCCACATCAAAAAAGATTTATCTTGGTAACTGAGTCAAGGTTCTGTCTGAGTATTCTCTGTGGCTGCAGCTTAGTTAAATCTTCTACATCAGAAAGGAAATAATCTTGATTTGTGTCGTCAGCTATTAAATAATATTTGTGTCAAAAATGAAAGACAATAAACAAGAAGAATTTACATCAAGTGTCAGCAATACGTCATCATTGGCATCTTCTCTTATGACAAGAATTGTGTTAAATGCGAAATTTGCGTTAGAAATTTATGACGGGTCCGGACATTTTGGGATGTGGCAAGACGAGGTTCTAGATATCCTTTTTTCAACAAGGGCTAGATCTGGCCATTGAAAAAAAGAAACCAGATGTTATTAGAGAAGAAGATTGGAAGATGCTCAACCGTGTTGCTTGTGGTACCATTCGATCCTACCTTGCTAGAGAGCAGAAATATCCATACACAAAGAAAACTTCTGCAAGTAAATTATGGAAAGCATTGGAGGATAAATTTTTGAAGAAAAACAGTCAAAATAAATTGTACATGAAGAAGAGACTGTTTCACTTCACCTATGTTCCTGGTACCACGATGAATGAACATATCGCCAGTTTCAATAAGTTGGTCAAAGATTTGCAAAATATGGATACAACTTATGATGATGGTGTCTTTGCCTTGATGTTTTTTGGCGTCATTTCCTGATGAGTACGAGCACCTTGAAACTACTCTACTCCATGGAAATGACGAAATTTCTCTCGGAGAAGTTTGTTCAGCTTTGTACAGCTATGAACAAAGAAAGCGAGAAAAACAGAAGAGCGGAGAAGGAGAAGCACTATTTTTGAGGGGTCGTCCTCAAAATCAAACGAGGACAAAGAATGAAAGATCTAAGTCAAGATCTAAACCCAGCAAAGATGAATGTGCCTTTTGTCAAGAAAAGGGGCACTTGAAGAAAGATTGTCCGAAGTTGAAGAATAAGGCCAAGCATAACAATGGAAAGGCCATTATGGATTCAAATGTAGCTGATTGTGATGATTTAGATTTCTCATTAGTTACAATGGAGCCGTCAACATCATCAGACATTTGGTTGATAGACTCGGCTTATAGCTATCATATGTGTCCCAACAGGGATTGGTTCGTGGAATTTCAAGAAAGAGAATATGGAGTCATCCACACAGCGTATAACAAACATCTTACCTCATATGGCATTGGTTCAATACGATTAAGGAACCATGATGGAATGATCAGAACATTAACAGATGTTCGATATGTATCGGATTTGAAGAAGAATCTCATCTCTGTGGAGCCCTAGAATCCAAAGGGTTCAAAATCATTGCAGAAAATGGAGTGATGAGAGTATTCTCTGGTGCACTAGTGGTAATGAAGGCCAATCGGAAGAACAATAACATGTACCATTATCTCAGTAGTACAGTTATTGGGACAGCGACAGTAACATCTAGTGACGAAAAAGAGGCAGAAGCAACCAGGCTATAGCACATGCGCTCGGGACATGCTGGAGGAAAATCCTTGAAAACTTTATCAGATCAAGGATTGTTAAAAGGAGTAAAGGCTTGCAACTTGGATTTTTGCGAACATTGTGTCAAAGGGAAATAGACATGGGTTAAATTTGGTACAACGATCCATAATACTAAAGGCATTTTGGATTATGTACACTCTGATGTTTGGGGTCCTTCCAAAACACCTTCATTGGGTGGGAAGCACTATTTTGCAACGTTTGTTGATGATTTTTCCCGAAGAGTGTGGGTATATACAATGAAGAGAAAAGATGAAGTGTTGGAAATTTTTCTCAAATGGAAGACGATCGTGGAGAATCAAACAGGCAGGAGGATCAAGTGTATTCGCACAGACAATGGAGGTAAATACAAAAATGATCATTTCAATAAGGTCTGTGAAAATGATGGCATCGTCCAACACTTTACTGTCAGACATACACCACAACAGAATGGAGTGGAAGAACGTATGAACCGGACCTTGCTAGAGAAAGTACGGTGTATGTTGTCTAATGTTGGCTTGGGCAAAAAATTTTGGGCTGAGGCAGTTACATATGCATGCCACCTCATTAATCGTCTATCATCTGTTGCTATTGATGGCAAGACACCATTTGAAATATGGTATGAAAAGCCTGATGTAGATTATGACTCTTTGCACGTGTTTGGCTCAACTGCATATTATCATGTGACAAAGTCAAAATTGAATCCAATGGCAAAAAAGGCTATTTTATGGGAATTACTTCTGGAGTTAAAGGATATCGCTTATGGTGTCATATGACAAAGAAAGTAATATTCAGCAAGGATGTTACCTTTGATGAATCTGCTATGGTAAATAAGGTAAAAGAAGATACTAAACAAAATGAAGGTGCTTCTAAGCAGGTAGAGTTTGAGGGAAAATTTATTTTTCCTATACAAGAAGCAGAGGAGGAAACAAATGAAGATTATCCTCTGGAAGGAGAGCCAGTAGAGGATATTTCAACTCAGGAACCTCAACAATAACTTGAATCAATAGCAACCAGCAGGCCAAAAAGGACAATAATGAAACATGTTCGTCTCATCGAGACGGTTGCTTGTGCAACCTCAGTTTTAGCTAATGATGTTCCTACCACTTATAAAGACGCAGTCTAAAGTTCATAAGAATATAAGCAGAGGATTGCCATGAATGATGAAATACAGTCTCTTCATCAGAATCATACATGGAGATTGGCCAATCTCCCGAAGGGAAAGAAAACAATTGGGTGCAAATGGGTGTTTGCAAAGAAGGAAGGATTTCCTAACCAAGAAGATGTTTGCTATAAAGCAAGATTGGTGGCCAAAGGATATGCTCATAAGGGTGGAATTGATTATAATGAAGTATTTTCTCCAGTCGTAAAACATTCCTCCATTAGAATTATGTTGGCTTTGGTAACTGATAATAGGTGAATTTGACTATAATCATGCCTTAAATAATCATATTTTTATGTTGTTTTGATGGTATATATGATAACAAAATGCTCTTATTAGTGTTTTTCATGATTTATAGGTAATAGATGGCAAAGGAAGGCTAAGGAGCTATTTTGGAGTCAATACTGAAGCAAAGA
>MU695861.1:7224-22688 GCA_026770625.1 Nicotiana glauca
CAGAATCAAATAAACAACCCATAACGATAGATTCAAGATCTTCAATCTAAGCTTCAAACAACAAGATCATCTAACATCCATGACCCAGAATATTAGAGTATTTAGCTGCTCATATTCATATAAAACTCAACAATATTAATATCAAACATACTATAAACAAACTACAAGATAAAAGTTTAGATAAACTCTTTAAATTGTTGCTCCAAAGTAGTATTCTTCAATTCCTTCCTTAGCTCCAAGAGACTTCAATGGCTTCCTCCTCTAGAAATCTTCTCTCTAGAAACAATAGTAATTTTCCACTCTACTTCAATAATATCCCATTCAAATCTGATCTCCCCCATAATAGAAGGTTGTATTAATTAATTTTTGAGTGAAAATCTGTGAGTTTCCAATTTTACCCCTTCATAATGTATTTTCCCGGATTAGAAATGCGCGAAGTAACACTTCGCGCATTTACTCACGCATCTGGGACTTGGTTCTCAATTGTACGAAGTCAATTCCGAAGGGTTATTTTTGCTCCTAAATCATTCCATAACATTTCCAAGCATTGATATAGGCTCCTTTTTCTGCAAAGTATATGAATCACAAATTAAATGCCTATTTCTCATCAATTTCATACATTATGTTATTGGAATATAATTAAATGGAAGCATAAATAGTGGCTAAACCACTCAGTTTTCGCCTATTATCACCTATACCAAAAATACCCCCTTCCTTTTATTTATTACTATTAGCCCTTTTTATATACCCAAACTACCCATGAAACTAAGTTGGATTTACTAACTAAACCTATTGCCATTCAACCCCTTTAACCCCTTGAATTATTTAACTGCCGGATTATCAATCAATTATAAACCTAATTATTACAATTAATCAAAAATTTAACAAAGTCTAATTAACTACTAATCAGAAATTCTAACAACTAATCAAACATGCCAATTACTGTCAATTATTCAAAAATTATTTAAGTAATCAAATTGGTAATCACAATTAATACTGATACGACTAATAGTTATAAAAAATCAACTAAATGATAAAAAAACAGAAGTTTACGAACATGCTAAAATTATCAGGGACAAAATTCAACTATTGGTAAAGAAACGAAAGATAATCTTGAAAAATAAAACAAAAGGGTGCAAGAAAACAATCAAACAAACACATGCATGATAAAAATCAGAAAAGAATAAAAGAAATCAAAATGAAAAGAAGATCAGGAACTTATCTTCTTTTTTTTTTTAATTAGCTTGTTTGACCACTAAAGAAGAACAGTACTTGGAGACACCTTTTGTGAATTTCCGGCTCGCCGGGAAACTTCAAATCCATATTCGAGCCACTCCAGTAGTATTTAAGGTTCAAGACCCTAAGGGTCGTGTAGAGGGAGTCAAGATAGAGCCATGGTGTTATTTTGGGCTGGGTTGAGTGAGGTGTTGTTCGCCGGAGTTAGGGTTCCGGTGAAACAAACTGGAATATTCGAGCAGATGGGGAGCAATTTGAAGGGAACGGAATAGAAGGGTGAAAAGAGGGGTTCAAGGCGGTTCTTTGGTGTGAATTTGAGGGCGGTTGGTGGAGGTAACATTTCCCGCCGGTAGGGTTCCGGCGGGGTCGGCGGGGAAACAAGGGCGGCTAGGGTTTGGGTGAGACGACGAGTGTAAAATGTTTTTTTTTATTTTTCTGAAATGTTGTATCTATATTTAATTTGCTTATTTAACTAACAGCCCTTGGATCAAATGAGTTTGAACGGCTCAGATTGGTTAGCCCCTATACGACGTCGTTTGATTTACTATTGGGATTAAGTTATGACCGTTGGATGAGCATGATCAAGAGCTAAGATTGAAGCACTCTAAACGATGCCGTTTTGTTGTGTATTGATGGGCAGACCGGATAGGGGGTGATTTGGGCTTAGGGCGGATGTTCTTGTTTGGGCTTGGGGTAATTGGCCCAAGTTCTTTAACAGTCCATTTCTTTCTTTGTTCTTTCATTTACTTTTCTTGTATTTCACTCATATTATTTTTTGTATTGTATTTTCCTTTTTGTATTATGTATTTTGTATTTTTATTTTTTTATCTTTTTGTATTTTATATTTTTTTTACTTTGCATATTATTTTTTCTGATTCTTGTAAAACCAAAGCAAAACCTAATTAATCAAAAATGCAACAATTATCAAAAATGGCCTAAGACTATTATTTTTGTAATTTTCTATAAATTATTCTAAAACGAATTAATACCTACTTAATACTAGAATGTGAAATTAATATTCCTAAATGCAAATGCATATTTTTTGTATTTTTACATGACTTAACATGCACAAATAACATGCAAACAATTAACACAAAATTCACAAAAATTGTAAAAAATAGGAAAAAATCTTTTGTTTAAATTTTATGGGAATAACTCATATATAGGGCAAAAAACACGTGCTCACACCCACTCTCTTAAGCAATCCAAAATTCCAAATTTCAACACGTACCCTTCCGTTACACATGAGATCTTCTAACATACACATAAGGATCACACCACTTGAGAACACTCCGCAGGAGATAACCCACCTGCTTGCCTCAATATAATATTTCTGTATACCTTCCAGCGTTATAAACTGTCCGCAGTCACTTAGTCTTCCTGATTCTGAACTCATACCGCAACGTAAAATTTACTTCACTCCCAACTAGGAGACACAAAAAGATTCTTCACGCACCCATCACTCGGGGCCACACATCCAGTCACGATGGAAATCAAACACTTAATAGTTCCTCTATCATCCAGCAAACCTTCCTCATCATTTCCAAGTTACATAGATACGTCTTGCAGTGCTAACATACTCATCACATGGCTATCCAGCTGTCACTTCCACTAATAGGAACAATACCAAACATATAAGTTCAAATCACGTACTCACACAATCAACACCTCGGTGCTCAAGCCATAGGCAAAGATCTGGCCTCAAGTCCTCCAGACTGGCCCAATATATACTCACGGAGATTACATCTCGCCCCTCGACCGGGGAATCACAAGCCATCAAGGCTCATCAAATTTTGAGCGCTCATGTGCACATACGAACGCGTGGAAGGAATTTTCAGGAGTTATATCTCAAGCTGAATCAAGGACGCACGATAAGAATTCAAGAATGTGAAGTTTTCCTAAAGGTTCTGCAGCCTCTCGAGGATAAATACAGACGTCTCCGTACCTATCCGCGAGACTCTACTAAACCTGCTCCTGACTCGTGAGACCTAGTAACCTAGGCTTTAATACCAACTTGTCACGACCCAATTCCCGAACCTGGTCGTGATGACGCCTCTCGTGAAGACAAGGCCAGCCAGTCAACCCAATTCTTACTTTTTAAAATAATTATTTAACACAATTATAGTACAACATGGTTAAATAAAACCAAATAGCGGAAGTATAGATAAAAATGCAAAAAAATCCAACCCAACACAGCCCTAACTGGGGTGTCACAAGTCACGAGCATATATAAGAATGTAATTCCACTTTACAAGTCTAGAAATACCCTGAACAGGAATAATGAATAACATAGAAAGACAGTGGTGCTGCGAACGCTGGTAGTTACCTTGCTAAACCTCTACAATTCTGCCTCCACGCAGCCAGTACCCGCTACCGGGTGAATAAATACCTATAACTGCACGCGAGGTGCAGGGAGTAAAGTGAGTACTCCAACTCAGTGAGTAATAAAGGTAAATAACAACTGAGTGATAAGAAATCACGTAAAGCAACCAACATGCTGTTTAGAAGCCGGGTATAATTCTCTGAGAAAAACAGTGAAAACTGTGAAATCTTTAGAAATATCTTGGCTCAGTTTAAATCTCTTTTGAAAATGATCTTTTCAACAGTTACGAAATGAATTTCAAAGCAGTTAGTGCTGATAAGCACAGAAAAATCCGCCCCTCGAGCACAAATACCACAATATAACAGGTAAAAAGGCAAATAAATATGCAAGATGAGCACATAAAAGTTTTCCCCTCGGGCAATATCTCAAACAGTACTAGCCCCTCGGGCTCAATATCAATCGCTCAGAACAGTATCCGTATCAGCCCATCAGGCTCAGTATCAGTCACTCAACAGAATATCAACCCCTCGGGCTCACTCTTATATTACATGGGTACCCGCGCTCACTGGGGGTGAACAGACTCCGGGAGGGGCCCTTACGACCCAAGCGCAATATCAAGCCACCTCGTGGCATATAAACCAGGCCTGAAAGCCTTCTCACATCACACACGAGGCCTGAAAGCCTCCTCACACAACACTTGAGGCCTGAAAGTCTCCTCACATCACTCAGCATATCCTCACAAATGGCCCTCGGCGTCACTGAGTCCAGAAAACATCATAAGCCTCACTGAGTCCAGAATACAATAGTAGTACTCAGCCCAAACAATAGTGGAAATATCATTTAAGTCTTAAAGTTCAATTAAAAGGCTGAGTTGTAAAACAATATAATCAAGAGGACTGAGTTCAAGTAGTATATCAAATAGTGAGGAAAGAGTGATAAAAATCCTCGAAGGGTTCAAATAATTGGCACAAGCCCAAATATGGCAATCATTCCAAATCATGATAATAACAAATATGTTCCAGTCAAATACGCAGTAAAATCATCAATCGGGATGGATCCAGTCACAATCCCCAACGGTGCTCTACCCCATGCTCGCTATCCGGCGTGTAAGTCACCTCAATATAGCACTACGGTGTGCAATCCGGGGTTTTAAACCCTCAGGATATCATTTACAATCATTACTCACCTCGAATCGGCGAAATCTCTAGCTCGCGACACCTTTGCTCTCAATTCGGCCTCCACGCGCATCGAATCTATCCAAAATCAGAGCGAATACATCTCAATATACTAAGGGAACAAAACGCAAGCGAAAACAACCAGTAACCGGCATAAATCCCGAAATTACCAAAACTCGGGCCACGGGCCCACTTCTTAGAACTTAGAAATTTTTACATTATTAGGTTCCTTATCTTCTCACGAGTTCATACATACCAGGAACTCTCAAATCCGGGCTCAAATGGCCCATCAAATCCCCAAATCAAATTTCAAAATCTCAAGCCCTAGTTCTTCAATTTTAGGCTTAGTTCCCATGAATTTCTAGGTGGATTTCACAATAAGAACGAGTTTTAAGTTCAAAAATCTTACCTCCAATCGATTCTCCTTGAATAACTCTTCAATTTCCTTCAAAAAGCTCTCAAAAAGATCAACAATGGAGTGAATGAGCCCCAAAATCGCGGATGAAATGTTTTAAAACATTCTGCCCAGGTCTGACCCTTCCTTCTTCGCGAACGAGGTCAAACCCTCGCGTTCGCGAAGCACAACCTTGCATTGACCAAAATTTACTATATGCGAACACGACACAAAGGTCGAGAACGCGATGCCTCAGCTCCCTTACCTACGCGAACGCGAGGCACCTGATGCGAACACGAAGAGTAATTCCACTGGACCCCAAATACTTATACGCGAACGTGAGATTACTCATGCGAACGCGAAGCATCAGCTCCCATCATTTCGAGAATACAAGCCCCCGAGCGCGAACGTGAAGGTTTAAATTCCTTCCTTCCAAATTCCTTCTACGCGAACGTGAGGCTCCTCTCGCAAACGCAAAGAGATAAATCTCTGCAACACTAAACCTTAAATTTCTGCAACTTCCAAACTCCAAAAATGGTCCGATTGACCATCCAAAACTCACCCGAGGCCCCTGGGACTTCAACCAAAATCACCAACACATCCTAAAACCTCATTTAACATGTTCCAATCACCAAAACACCTCAAGTAACACCAAAACTATCAATTCACATCGAATTCAAGCCTAAGTTTTCCAAAAACTTTCGAAACATGCTTTTGATAAAAAACCTAACCAAACCACGTCCGAATGACCTAAAATTTTGTACACACATCCCAAATCACATAACGAAGCTACAAAAACTCTCAGCATTCCATTCCGACCCTCGGATCAAAATATCACTTACCAACCGAAAATCTCCAAAATACTAACTTCGCCAAAACAAGCTAATTTCTACATCGGACCTCCAAAACCAATTCCGATCACGCTCCTAAGTCATAAATCTCCCAATGAAGCTAACCAAATCATAAAAACTCTGATCCGAGATCGTATACAAATAAGTCAACTATTGGTCAAACATTTCAAATTGAAAGCTTCCAACTAAGACTCTTCTTTCAAATTTCTTCCAATTTTTCCTGAAACCCAAAACCAACGATCTTCATTAGTCATAATACATTACACGGGGCAAGTCATGCCCGAGAACTGGAGATCCAGGTGCAAAAGTTCAAAACGACCGGTCGGGTCGTTATAGGGTAGAATTGGAAGTTTAAGCTAAATTATTTCCAAATTTAGAAAGGAGTTATTATTTTTGGAACAAACCAAAAAAGGAAATACGTTCACATAAATTGGAACAGAGGGAGTATTATTTCTCTGGTCCTTGCTATACCTAATAAAAACCTGGACTCACTTAGGTAAAAAGTGACTTGGGGCAAAAGTCGTCAAGTAGAGGTAGAGTAGGATTCTACTTGTGTAAGCAGAATCCCACACATTTTTGGAGCCCTAATTATGGCTAAAAATGTGCCTACTTAAGAAAGACAAGATTCACCCTATAACTCACCTTTTAGAGTTGTATTGTTCTGGCCCACTCAAAGAAAACTCGTCCAAGGTTTTACTGGACATATAGCAGAAAACCGCAACCGTGGATTCTTGCCGTGAAGACGATTTGTGCAACCATTTCAAGAGGTTAGTGCTTATAATCTAGTAATTATAGCAGTATCTGATACCTGGATTATATTCTTGCTTCCGCTTCGCATGTTCTAATAATTTTTTGTGCCCTTAATGTCTTGCCTATCATGTTATTGAAAAATGTAGACTGTTGGACCACAACAAAAGTGCAGCCTGAGCCAAATTTAATCATTAAGATAGAAATGAATATCTCCTTTACGCAAGGTCCAATATATATGAGTTCTGTGGGAAGGGCAGCCTTGTCGTAATTGGTAAAGTTGCTATCATGTGATCGGAAGGTTACGGGTTTGAGCCGTGAAAACAGCTTCTTGCAGAAATACAAGGAAAGGCTAGAAATACAAAGTAAGGGTGCGTACAATAGACCTTTGTATTTTGACCCTTCCACAGATCCGCACATAACGGAAGCTTAGTGCACCTGGCTGCCTACCCCTATTTCTGTAAACGGCGGACTGCAAGTTTGACTTTGTCATAAGTGGAAATCATTTCCTACACTTATGAAGATCAAAGGAAAAGCATATCTAATTTGACTAAGAAATCAGGTACCCAACCGTTCCATCTCTTTTTACAATAACAACAACAACGACCCAATGAAATCCTTACTAGTGGGGTTTGAGAGGATAGTGTGTAAGCAAATTTACCCTTACCCTGAGGGATAGAGAAGCTATTTCCAAAAGACCCTCGGCTCAATAAAATGAAAAGAGACAAATACAAAGTGGGGTGTGCAAGGCCCTTGCATTAGTGCAATTCATGGGCGACGTACTAGAGCCCAAGTGCTAGCTACTTTAATGGACTCTTCCACCTAAAAAGTTAAGTTAATATTGTATGGACAATGGTCCACATATCAGATATTAAATTGATAAGAATATAGATACTATAACAAGCATGGATAAAAGTAAGGATTATGAGATTGTTGGAACATATCTTACAAGGGTAGCACTGAACTCACAGAGGGCTGCTACCTATAACTATTTGTATTAGCCGAGATAATTCTCCACTACTCGTACAAATAGATACGGGTTGCAATAATGGGCAATGGATTCAGTGCTACCCATGTAACAGATGTAACCAATAATTTTTGAGATCTCATGTCTTGGAATTAGTAAAGATAATTCTCCACTAAATTTGTTTGGCTCAAAAGTTATCATATACCTTATGAGCGTAAAATAATATAAATAAATCACGGAAAAATCATAGCAAACCGTAATAATCCATTGGACCAAATGAAGGATGTGAAAAAAAGTACTCCGAGTTAGGAGGAGAAACATTGAAAGCCTTTATTGATAATATTGATTTGGTCTGCCTCTCCATGAAGAGGTTCAGATCCTTACAGTGGTGTTCTCCTTTCCCATAATATGGATATCGTTGTGTCTTTTCTCTCTCTCGTGAATAGTGGAGAAGAAGAAGCCCCCCTTCTAGGGTTTCCTCTCTTGGTATTTATAGTTGTGAGCTTCGTGAGCAGGCAATAAGTGGTCGTGATCACGTAGGGATTTCGCCTTCATGGTGGCGGATGGGTCGTGGCCTTGTTGATCGAATCAGATAACGTTTAAATTCCGTTAATTCTGAGTGGTCGTACCACTTATTAATCATGAATTAGCTTAAGATGGGATTAACTTCGTTAATTATCATGGGGTCGGATTCTGACCTATACAGTTAGTCCCTCCACTTATTGATATCGTGCCTTGGCGGAGCTCGATGAGTGGATTTCATCGACTGTGGTTTGAGAAACTCGGATAGAGAGGTCGATTGTCGCTTCGGTTGAGGCTGAATTCTCTTTGGTGATGGACCTTATCCTTGTAGAGTGTTAGCGTTTTGTTATTGTTTTATCAAGTCGTCGTTCGATCAAGGTTGAACTCTCCTTCTCGGCGAAGGCACTTGACCATTTAACTTAATTCGAGTGAGGTCGAGTTTTGTTGTGCTCTGATCCTTACGTTTGGTGGGAGCATAACCGTCGACCATGGAGGACGGGTCGTATGTTGTGCGGCCGAGGGGAGTAAGGGCATGCTTGATACGTGTTTGGCGACGTCCAAAATTTTGAAGGTGCACGGAACATCTCCTCAACGTTCATAGGTCGTTACAACCGCTTTGGAGGCGAGATGTCGGTTGGTGACTGAAAAACCGCTTCATGGAGCCTGTCATAATGATGCACGTTTCTATAGAATTGAACCGGTTTGCGGTTGGTCATGTAGTTAATGATGGCTATTGGGGTTCGTGAAAGCCACTTGTGTTGCCTATAAAGAAGGGCTGAGGCATTTACTTCTCATATTTTCATTGTTTGTCTGAGAGAGATTCTGAAGAAGCTTTTCTTCCTGCTAATTCACCTTCATCTTTGTTCTTCGATCATTATAACTTTCGTCTTGTCCATCAAACTTTGTTTCTTTCTCATTAGTGAATCAACAATGGCAGGCAGTTCTTCCCAAGACGTTCTTCCGACGGACCTTCCGGTTAACTTTTCGGTGGTTGAAGGGCCATCTCCGGCAATGGGAGGTGCAGAACCGGTGGAGACAGCTGAAGTTCCATCGGTCGACGAGATAGTATCTCTGCCCGGAGGCCTGATGACTGACTTCAATGTCTATGGTGGAGAGGATCAGGTGAATGAAGCCCCACTAATGAGGGAAGTTGGGATGGCCCAACGACGGGAACAGGGGGTCATCCCCAGCTATGCTGACGTCATTCTTGCTAGAAGCGAGGAGAGGGTCCACACCGGCCATAAGGGATACTGCATCTTTTATGTCTATCCCTTCAAGTTGGGGTTTAAGCTCCCGCTCCCAACGCTGGTGGTTGATTTTTGTCGTTATTACGGGGTATGCCCGGGTCAGCTTACTCCTTCTCTTTACAAATTGCTAGCAATGTTTATCAAGTATGTTGAACTGGCCGGTAGGGAGGTCACGCTGCAGCATGTGCTTAGTCTCTACGCTCCCCAGAGAGTTTGCGGTACCATGATTCAAGCGTTCCCTCGTGGGTCGACGGGCCTGATTGTGAAACTAGATGACGAGGTCGACCCTCGCCCTTTTGAGCACTTCTTCTACATCAGGACTGACCATTTAGTGACGTGACCCACTGGGTTCCCAGAGGCTTGGAATCATGCACGTAAGTTCTTTAATCGTCAAATTCTCTTATCTACCCCTCCTTACGTCTTGTGCTCGTAAGCGTTAACTAGTGTCAATTTTGTAGCCAAAAAGTTGTCGTCGGCTCCGTTAGCTCGGATATATGAGTGGGTTGAGTCCGTGCTCCCCCATACGGTGGGGATACGCACATGGGCGTCTTTCTGGGAGACGCATGGCTGTAGGCCTGTGACAGGTGAAAAGTTGATTTATTCTTCTATTCTGCTTTGTTTCAACTCTATTCATCAACTTTGTTTTTCTGTGATCAGGGAGGGCACGCCGCATCAGGGCCCCTGAGTTGGCCTTCCATCAGCCGGGTGCAATTGCTCGGCTTACTGCAGCATCGGTGTCGTGCCTAGTGCCGAGGGCGGCGTCGGTTGAATCTTCAGCGACTTCTTCTCTAGCACGGGCCGCACTCCAGGATGAGGGGCCATCAGGGGTTGTGCGCCCTAGAGCGTAATCACCATCAAATGGGGAGGAAGAGAGGCCATTGATAAGGCGTAGGGTCATGTTCACGCCGACTCCTCCTGTGGTAATTAATTTGGACTCCCCCCGACGGATGCGGAGAGGAGTGCGACTGTGGCGCCTGCCCTTGAGGGCGGACACACAATGGGGGTTGCCCCGGTGGGCTTAGACCATGATGATACCGTCGCTTCGGCGACTCAATTGGTGGTCCCAGTCGCTGAGATGGGAGGTGGTTCCCCAGCGGCTGCTAATATTGGTGAGTCAAGTGCTCCTTCGGTGGTTACGGCGGGTGGTTCTACCTAGCTGGTGGCGGAAGGAGGAAGGGATGCTGTAGGAAATGTGTACAAATCCGAATCTGACTTGGACCCCGACGACGTCCGTATGTTCCAGGAAGGCTTCACCAATTCAACGGTGCACGTAGAGGGGCGATCTCGCTTCATCGAGGTTCCCACAAAGTTGAACTTATTGCTCCAAGGGAATATCTTGGTGTCGCAGTTTGAGCTGCTATGCTCGGAGGCCGAGAATCCGTCGTTGAGGGATGTCACGGATATCAAACTGATGAATGAAGTGGTTGTGATGGGCTTGAGGGTATGTAATATGACGTCGGTTCGCTTCTTCTTTGCCTTAGTTTGTTCTTTATCTTAATCGTTGTCTTTGCTTTGCAGTCTTATTTGTTGGAGGTGGAGAGCATCCATCGAGCCAACATCCGCTCGGGGATATTTTTGCGGGCGCTGGAGAAGTACCGTCGCTACCGAGATCGGTGCCGAGAGATACGCGTGCGCTTGAGGAATGATCCCCGTAGCCGGGCCTTGGTCGAGGAGCTGGCAAGGCGGGAGCTTCAGATGCAGCAAACACTTGGCAGAATGAGTGCTCTCGAGGAGCAGCTCCGTCGGAAGGATGAGGAGCTCGAGGTGGGAAAGAGGGTTGCAGCTGAGTGTGAGCGCCAGGGCCAGGCTAAAGCAGCGGAGGCCGCTGCGGCATGGAGCGGGAAAGTGACTGCGTTGGAGGGTGAAGTTGCAACTTTGAAGCTTTAGGTGAGGGATGCCTCGTCGAGGGTTGGGGCGTTGAAGGAAGCTATCCGCGTGCATGAGTCCCAGCGGGAGTTGGAGAGGGTTGTTGTGGCCTTTAGAGAAGCGGGTCTCGAGGAGCGGATATGTGTCTTTGAGCAGGAAGCCTAAGGCATGGCAGACCGGATCACGGCCTTAGAAGAAGAGAATCAGCGCCTACGGGACCAGGCCATTTCTTCCAGCCAGGCTCGCGAACTTTGGGTCTTTGTTGAGGCCCAACGTGATGTATATAAGAATTTGTGGGCTGCCGGCATCATGACCTAAGTTGCTTTCGAGGGGGAGCGTCAAAAGGCTCGTGCCAACTGTGGTTTTGACGCGGCGATGCCAGAGGCTAACGGTGGTGCAGATGGTGGCGCGGACGGCGCCGAGTAAAAAGAAGTTATGCATTTTTTCTTGTCTTGTTCGCGGTTTGGCATTTAGGTGTTTCTTGTTTTTCTTTTTCTTTTTCCTTGTACTGGCCGGGTGTAAGCGGGGATGACCCACAATTAACTTTGTAGATAAATGAGATCTCCTTTCCGTTATTTGCCTTGTATTTATTTTGTACCTTCCCTTTTTCCCCTTTAGATTTTTCTTTGCAAGCGTTCGAAGGGGTGATTTGCCTTTGAGTTTGACTCTGGTAGGCATGTTAGTTTTTGATTGTTGATGACTTTTCTTCTTCGGCTCGGGATGAGCAAGTCGGAGCCGTTTCTTTGCCATAGCGGCACTTAGTTCGAGTTGGGAGTACTTACTAAAATGGCGAGGGTGCCTAACCTGTGCCTCGATTCATTGGAAGTTGGGTTTTGCTGAGTTCAATGATGAAAGTGCTTGGTCCGAGTCTTGGTTCAACTGTGGTTGAACTTGTTAGATTTGAGGACAAAGGCGTCTAGCCTTATGGTTCGAGCGAGGTCGAACTCGTTGGATTTAATGGCGAAGGCGCGTAGCCTGAGTCTTGGTTCAACCGTAGCTGAACTTACTGGCGAAGGCGCATAGCCTTGATTTAATGGCGAAGGCGTATAGCCTGAGTCCAAGTTCAACTGTTGTTGAACTTTGTTGGTTTTGATCGCGGAGGCGCGTAGCCTGAGTCTTTGTTCAACCGTAGTTGAACTTACTGGAGAAGGCGCATAGCCTGAGTCCTAGTTCAACTGTTGTTGAACTTTGTCAATTTTGATGGCGAAGGCGCATAGCCTAAGTCTTGGTTCAACTGTAGTTGAAATTACTGGCGAAGGCGCATAGCCTGAGTATTGGTTCAACCGATGATGAACTTACTGGCGAAGGCGCATAGCCTTGATTTAATGGCGAAGGCGCATAGCCTTGATTTAATGGCGAAGGCGCATAGCCTGAGTCCCAGTTCAACTGTTGTTGAACTTTGTTGGTTTTGATAGCGGAGGCGCATAGCATGAGTCTTGGTTCAACCATAGTTGAATTTACTGGCGAAGGTGCATAGCCTTGATTTGATGGCGAAGGCGCATAGCCTGAGTCTTGGTTCAACCGTAGTTGAACTTACTGGCGAAGGCGCATAGCCTGAGTCTTGGTTCAACCGTAGTTGAACTTACTGGCGAAGGCGCATAGCCTTGATTTGATAGGGAAGGCGCATAGCCTGACTCCCAGTTCAACTGTTGTTGAACTTTGTTGGTTTTGGCGGCGAAGGCGCGTAGCCTGAGTCTTGGTTCAACCGTAGTTGAATTTACTGGCGAAGGCGCATAGCCTTGATTTGATGGCGAAGTCGCATAGCCTGAGTCCCAGTTCAACTGTTGTTGAACTTTGTTGGTTTTGGTGGAGAAGGCGCATAGCCTAAGTCCCAGTTCAAATGTTGTTGAACTTTGTCAATTTTGATGGCGAAGGCGCATAGCCTAAGTCTTGGTTCAACCATAGTTGAACTTACTGGCGAAGGAGCATAGCCATGATTTGATGGCGAAGACGCATAGACTGAGTCCTAGTTCAACTGTAGTTGAACTTACTGGCGAAGGCGCATAACCTTGATTTTATGGCGAAGGCGCATAGCCTGAGTCCCAGTTCAACTGTTGTTGAACTTTGTCAATTTTGATGGCGAAGGCGCATAGCCTGAGTCCCACATTGTGGGTATTGAGTGCTGAAGCTCGGTTTTGATTCGAGACCTTGAGCAGCTTATACGTTGTCTTCCCAATCGGGGTATTTAGGTTGTCTTGAGGTGACTCTCGGCTCGATATATCTCCATCCCGGTTTCCGGCCAGAGCCCGTATCGGGGATGCGGTAGATACCTTACAGAGGTCCTCCTTTAGGAGGGGCTTCTTCTTCTTGTTTGCACTATCCAAGATCGGAGAGAGAGGGGACTTGAATCTTGATTCGAGATCTTCGAGTTTCCCTTGTCCGATATGCCGCTTGGGCTTGTTCGAGCTGGGTTATTTTTTTTCTTTTCCGGCGTTACTTTCCTTTTGGTCCAGGGAAGAACTACGCGATTTTGCTAGGAAATTCCCACAGACGGCGCCAAATTATTTGGTTCAAAAGTTATCATATACCTTATGAGCATAAAACAATATAAATAAATCACGGAAAAATCATAGCAAACCATAATAATCCATTGGACCAAATGAAGGATGCGAAAATAAGTACTCTGAGTTAGGAGGAGAAACATTGAAAGCCTTTATTGATAATATTGATTTGGTCTGCCTCTCCATGAAGAGGTTCAGAGCCTTACGGTGGTGTTCCCCTTTCCCATAATATGGATATCGTTGTGTCTTTTCTCTCTCTCGTGAATAGTGGAGAAGAAGAAGCCCCCGTTCTAGGGTTTCCTCTCTTGGTATTTATAGTTGTGAGCTTCGTGAGCTAGCAATAAATGGTCGTGACCACGTTGGGATTTCGCCTTCATGGTGGCGGATGGGTCGTGGTCTTGTTGATCGAATCAGATAAGGGTTAAATACCGTTAATTCTGAGTGGTCGTACCACTTATTAATCATGAATTAGCTTAAGACGGGATTAACTTCGTTAATTATTGTGGGGTCGGAATCTGACCCATACAAAATTCATTTCTTTTGAAAGATGATCCAATCATCTACCAGGGAGAAGGAAGCTCTGCTAATGATTCCGAGTAAAAGCAAATAATATATAATGGTATATGAACAACTTATAGATGTGAATAGAAGGGAACGGATTAGATGGAAGATTATGATTTTCCAACTAAAATACCAAGCAAAAATAGTGTGACCAGCTTACCTACTACTTTCTTTCAATTCATAAATATCACGTTCTCAACCAAAAAATCAGTGTTTATTTGGTCCTCGAGCATATTTTTACACCAATGGCATCCCGCATTTATGCAGGGTTTGAAAAAGGTCCGCAGTTCACGGGATGTGATGTAGGCAGCGTACTCTGATGCAAGCATTAGTGGCTGATTCCACATAGTTCTCGAGCATGTGGTGAACCAAATATTATCCAAATACCAGAATATACCAATTCAAAAGAGAAGATAGATGTCTAAGAAGAAAATGAAATATAAAAATCAAAGGGGAAATATCCTTTCCCTGCCCTACTTTCTTTTCTGCCACTAAAATTTGCAACTTCATTTCAACCAGGGAAAAAAAAGATTTAGTACAAAGCAGGGCTTCACAAATAGAATTTGCAAAAGTCTAGGGGTGGTAAATGGGTGGTTGGGCTAAATTTGGACGGGTCAAGATGAGTTAGGTCAATAAATGGGTCATTGCCCAACCAAACCCAAAGTATATTTGGGTTAAGATGAGCTATGTCAAGATGAGCTAAACAAAGAGTCATAACCCAACCCGCCCAACTTGACCCGTATTTTAGAATCATGCTCATCTTGCATAAAAATAATATTTTACCTTAAAATATGTAAGTTGACAAATATTTTATGGGTGGGGTGGGGGGTGGGTGGATGACGCAAAAATACGAGAAAATATAAAATAGAAAATTAAAATTATAAAAAAAAAAAGTTAAATTTTTTTTAGGGGGTTTGCGCCGGGTGTGGAGGGGTGAGGGGTAGGGTGGGTAGTGTAAAAAAATAAATTAATAAAAAATTAAAAATACAACAAATAAAGTAAATTTTTTAGGGGTTTTGCGCGGGAGTGGGGGTGGGAGCAGAAAAACTGAAAAACAAAAAATAGAAATTTTAA
>MU695861.1:25574-78783 GCA_026770625.1 Nicotiana glauca
GAGGGTAGGGTGGGATGGGTGGGGTGAGTGGGTGGTGTAGAAAAATAAAAGAACAGAAAATTAAAAATAAAAAAAATAAAAAAAATTGGGGCAACTAAGTAAATTTCTAGATAAGTTAGGTTGAGATTCTTTATTTTGGGTGATTTTCATGAGTTATATTTGGGCCGTTAAATGAGTCAGAATGGGCTATAAAAAATAATGGGTTAACTTGGACTCAACCCAAATTGACTCATGAGCTAAAATGTTTGTAGTGCAACCCATTAATCTCTGGGTTAGTTGGGCGGGTTAGATGAGTTTGGGCCAATTGCCACCCCTACGCAAAACTTCTATGTTGCTACACCAGAATTAGTATGTGTATACATAATATGAAATAGTAATAAAGGGCATTTTAAGAATTCGTACCTCTCTTGCAACAGAACTACTCCAAAATCTCAGGCCAATAGCGTTGTTTTAGAGAATAATTGGAATAATTCCACCATTATTTTGTTTTTAAGAAAAAACTCTGCTTGTTTTTAGCCAGATAATGAGATAAAGGAATAAAGTGTGATAGGTACGCCTAAAACTAGCCAGTTATGATGATCCACATAGATTTAGATTGAGGATTCATATATTCGATCTCAATTTGTTTGAAATTGTGGTTTAATTGTTGTTAAATTTCAATTTAAAGAAAAATAGAATTTGGAACAAATTTTTAAAAAGGGGAATAGGCAAATTCTTGTTTTGGCAAATAATAATTCTCCTAAATCGGATAATTGGTTGTTAAAAATTTAACGTATTTAGTCTTTTATTATCGGGTCAAATTCAGGATATTAGAGTAACATAATTGTTTATTTTTCATTAAGAAAATATAGTTAAACCAAATTTTAGAATATACATACATTGTATGCGCACGTTCGTGGACACTCGTTTAGGCTTGGTGTTTGTGTTGTTGATACTCTTTCTTATTAACAAAAATAAGCGATTTTAAGCCTTTCAAATTTGGTCGAAAATAACTACTAATTTTTAAAGATCAAGATTGTATTAATCTTATTTCTCTAAAAAGGGTTGAGTCAAGTTTGAACATGTCATAACACAATTAGTTCGAGATTAATCTATGTAACTATTGAAATACTCTCCAAAGAGGAAATTTTATTTAATTTTCAAAAATTAGTAGTAATAAATTGAAAGGAAATCTAATGCAGATGAACTGGTGAATACTTATAGCAGTACTCCAGTATTTATCTTCAAACCAAAAGAAACACAGCTCCTGTAGGTCAAGTGGAGCTGAAGAAACAAATACCTTCTCCTATGCAGGGTAGAGCTGGTGTGTAGCTAACGGGTTCGATTGAATTCAGTAACTTTTGTCCACATATTGTATTTGTCTTAAGAAATTTATTGAACATGTACAAATGATTCATTTAGAACCCAATAACGACTAAAATTTCAAAATAGTAAGCTTCAAATCCTAGTTCCGCCGGTACTCCTACGCTGAAGAGAGGATAGACCCAAAGGCGGACCTATGTTTAGAGAAGAGGGGTCAATGAACGTCGTTAATATCGGCAAAAATTCTCGATACATATGTTGAAATTGGTCATATATTTTGCAACCCTAAGACTAAAAGTCTGATCGGGTACTGGTTGAACAATCCGCTAATGTGCCCTGCCAACCTCAAATCATGAGTTCCCCTGTTAGCAAACAGGAGCTTATTATCAAACAATTGATTGCTCTTTCTTTGTATCTTCTTCATTCTCCTGTTAACTGTACGAGAAGTTAAATAAAACAAAGGAGAAAAGGAGAAGCGAAGACTTCACAAAATTATATATAAAGATGGAACACTTAGGAATTGAGAAATCTCTTACTTGTAGCCTTTGAGAAGTAGATAAAATTTTCCCAAATTGACTATATATATATATATATAATGCAGCGGTAAACTGCTCCTCTAGTCATGCCAGCAAAGAAGCATAACAATACATCTTCGAATTATAAAAAACCTACCCTTTTGCTCTTTAATGTATTCTCTTACACTTTTACATGAAAATTTCTTATCATCACCTCCCACTTTTGAAATATAATACGTATGATTCTTTTACTAATAATTTCTCGCACTTCTCTAACTAATTAAGTAACAGAGCTGTTTTATTGATGAATGAGTACTTATTGTCAGATTGCGTTTCTTCTTATAGGAAAAGAATGATAAGGTGTATGGTCCATATGTAGTACTCTCCAGGTTCTTTTGCAAAGAGTCAAATACAGGACTGATGAAACCATTAAAGGATTACACATTGTCCCCTGCCCTACTATGCCCTACTTTGTGTCACTATCAATGGAGGATCCAACACGGGTTCGTTGTTCCGCGAAATTTCATGTTTTTTTACTCCAACAACAAGTATGTATATGAAAAATAAATATAAATAGAGTTAGATATATTCACACTAAACACTCTAATTACAACTGTCGAGATGTAAAATTCTAAATTATTCTCCACGTCCTACCGTTTTGCCTTTCTTAAACCCCATCTTTACAGGGAAGCAGATGTACGTTCAACGAACTGGTGTCACGACGATGTTGCTTCATCGAATTTTTTTACTAAATATAAATATTAACACTATGAGGAAAAGAATAACTTAGGAAAAACTGACACCACTTGATATAGATTGTCTATCGATGTGTTAGTTAATTATGTATCTTATTTTCTCAAAGAGTTCAGAAGTTCTAACTTAACACTCAACAAAATCAATGGACTAAGCTATTCCTTGTTTTGAAGTATGATAATTAAAGTTATTTATTTATGTTTTTCTATAAATTTCGACACCACTTACAAAACTATTCACCTACCGCCCACTGGTTATATGTGGAGGCAACTAAGATTAAATGTTCTGATACGGGCGGAGCTAGAGTTTTAAATACAGAGTTCGGATAAACCTGATAGCTTTTGATTAGATTCTTTATTTGTATTAGGAAGTCTATTAAGTACCTAAAAATATTTACATGTAAACCCAATAATTGAGACAAATTATGGGTTCATGACAAATTTGAAATTTACAAACTTCAAATCCTTGCTCTGTCTCGATGTTCAGAATCTTCAGATATCATGCCAGCTTAAATTTGATTACGGAGAAGTAATTAGTAATAACTTTAGACCCATCTTAACACAAAACCTTTTTCAATTCTGTTGTTTGTAAGCGTTTCTGGGGTTTGCGAGGGACTGAGAGTAAAATGAAAAATTAAAATTGAAATTTACTTGAAACATGAATGTTTTGGTCTCTGCATGGGTATTGCTGCGATAAAGAACCGATGAAATTTATTCTATCACTCATGTGAATGCTTAGGTGCGGAGCTAGTAGGTTATCAGTAACTTTAATTCAAGTTGTATATGTGTATTAAGAAATCCTCTAAATATAAACAAAAGTCAAATTTAAATTCAATTACTAAAATTTGATATCATTATCTTAGAATATAAAACCCATAAAATTTAAATATAAAGCAAGACATAAATTATCAGCAAAAACAAGAGCTCAAGTAGATATTATTATTACGTTTTGCAAAGCAATAATTCATTCTATTGGTGAACTCTATATGTTAGTCATGCAAGTGGGTCGAATATGAGCTTTATGGGTGGCAATTTGAGTGGCAAGTGCACAGATAGCCATTTTTAGGGATGCTACTTAGAGATTAGCCAGTATTTATTTTGTCGTGTATTTTTAAATTAAAAATCTTATGTTCAACTGAAAAACATAAATTCAGGACACACTGGCGAATTCTTAAATAGCAGCCCTGTAGAATGGCTACCTTATGTCATTTTTACGTAATTTGAACCTAAACCCATTAGACCCTCCCAACTCGCTTAAGGTTGGGCCGGTCATTGATCCATTGTTGAACTCAATAAATTTTGATTCAGTCCATCTCAGCCCATGATGTGTGGCTATAATTCCATAGTTTCGTTCATTATTTGCCTTGCAATTTATATGATTTAATGATAAATTACACTTTATTTGCGCGTAATGGAGTCTATTTTATGTGTAGGTGCATTGGAGATAAAAGTAAAGCTAAAGGGATACTTAAACGTTGAAAGTGTGCACGAGAACAATGAAAAGGAGAAAACTGGCGAAGTTAGGCCTATAACAGGCTTTATACCTGGCAACACCAGGCCTTTAGCTCGCGTTAAAACTGGCGATGCCAGGCCTAGGGCGAGCTCAAGCTGGCGGTAGACCTCGCGAGGCCAGGTCCGGGGCGCGCACATTCCAAGATTTAAAGGCTTATTTCGTCTCCTGGTTTGACTAGGACTTGGCCTACGCATTTAGGTCTTTTCCTACACATATAATAGACATGAAAACGCCACTTTTGAGAGAGATTGGACAGCGGGAGACCGATATTAGACCGAGGATTCAACCTAAGGAGGCAAGAACACACTAGGAGCAAGGCGAAGAATTCTTCTGCAAGTTTTTCACTACCTTCTTTCTATTTTTGTTATTAGTTATGAATTCTAGTATTGTAGTTATGCATACTATTATGAATGGCTAATTTTTTATCTAGGGTTTTGATGGAACCTATTAGAGGATGATTTTCCTGTTACGTTCATATAGATTTGCTGTAGCTTTTTCTCTATTTGTTCAACTACGTTTGTATTGTGGTTGGTTGAAGAGCTATCAATCGACTGCGCCTATTTAGTGTGTACTACTCGGGAGAGAGTGCATATTTAGGTAGTTGTTGAACAACATCACTCCTAACGTATATGAGGGATCAATATGGAGGGTTTAAAGGTGGGATTAAGGATAACGAACTCTTGGTGTGATTCGAGTGAGCCGTACTTAATGCCAGCTAGTGTAATTCGGAAAAATATGTCTACTAAATTGTGGTAGTTACTTGGGAGAGAATTACAACACTCAGAGCGCTCATGATCAGTAGAGAAAACTTAGGCAAATTTATAGAAAACGTAGCGGAAAGGATTCTGATAATAGGGGAATCATAACTCTAGACCTCCTTAATCTTGTTTCCAATCCTTATCCTTGTTAATTGATAGTTTTACTGCTTTCTAGTATTTGTTAGTTAATTAGATAAAAATAAATATTATAATCTTTATAATTAGGAAATTGTTTGGACTTGTGTTTCTTGGCGATATTGAACAACTGTAGCTAAGCCTTAGTTCTCTGTGGGATTCGACTCCGGACTTATAAACGGAGATTATATTTGTAACGACTGCTTAGTCCTTTTTATAAGGCATAGTTGGACGTGATCAAATTTTATCACCGTTGCCGGAAAACTAACAGCGTAGCTGTAGGTGTACATATTTCTAAGTTGTAAGTTTGAACTTTTATTTTTGTTTTCTTATATTTGATTGTTTATTTTTATTAATTCTTTATTTTTGATCTGAGTGACATGATATCTTGGAATTATGAGAGTTTTGATGTTGATAATTCTTTTTGATCCTCCTTATGCATATAGTGGAGGAAACCACCCATGGCAAAATTATCAAAATATTCCCAAGAGCGAGTTATGTGCACCAACTCAATCTTATGTGTGTAATGTGTGTGATATGTGGTGGTCAAGATGGTTACTTTCATGGTTGTGCTTATATTTCTTATCTTCCTCCAACACCTTACTATGATGGTTTTACTTTTTCTGGTAAAGTTAATAGGAACAAAGAATCCAAGGAAGCTGACCTGGAGGAGATCAAAGATATGTTAAAGCTGTCCAAGGATATGTTAAAGTATTTCATGGAACTATATGATAAGAAACCATTGTTGATACAAATGCAAGAGGCAACTATTCACAACTTGGAGGCTCAAGCAAATAAAATAATTGAACCTTGTAAAGCGCAACAAGTTTACATTGTGGATAGTAGCCAATATTAGCATGAATTGACTGCAGAAATTGTCATTATAGTGGAGGAGTTGAGAATAAAATATGACCAAAACAATCAACTAAAATTTGAGGATGTCGATGTTGTAGAAAAGATACTAGAGTCAACCAAGGGCATTGATGATACATATTTAGTTGACTCTAGTATCATTAGTGTTGAGGATGACAGTCCCAATGTTCATGTAATTGAGCGCATTGGTCCACACTCCAAGCATTTTTTCACATTGTATTTGGATGATGATACAGAAATGGAGCCATCCGAGCCACTTGAGGAGTCCAGAAATAAGGAACAAGATGGCTACATTTTGAAATTCTTCTTGCCAGAAAGTCGGGAAGAGACATCTCATCTAAAGGCCAAGAATTGCAGAATACTATATTATTTTATTGGGCCAGTTAGATTCGTTCCACCACCCTAGGAGCGATCATAGAGCAGAATCAAAACCTGGGGTCCAATTCATAAGTTCAAAGTGAAGACAAAAAATAATTCACGTCATGCTGCGACGTTAAATCAAGCGCTTGTTAGGAGGCAACCCAGCTTTACTGTTTTCTTTTATTTTTTTATTTTTTAAATCGTATTATTTTTATAGTGTAGATTTTTGATTTTCTAGGAGCATGGAAAGCAAAGTTATTGAAAGGTTGCAACAGCAAACCAGATGGTTGGAACTAAGTGTGAGGTACTCGTACGAAGGACTAATCCTGGGAGAAGTCTGAGTACCCCATGAGCTGTTAATGCTTCGGCCTTTAGCCTATCAGGGTGTTTCTTTTACCCTCTTATTAGTTATGGTGTGCATTGGGGATAATGAAAGTATGGGGAGAGCAGATTGTTTGGGTAACTTTCTATGCTATTTTAGTTGTGTTAGTTTAATTGAATAATTCTTTAAAAAAAAAAGGAATTGTTCCCAATGATGAATCTATGAGACAATTTTCTTGAGGGATTCAAGTCTTAAAAAAATAAATTTTCTTTGTAGGTAGTGTACTTATTCCCCATTGTTTATTCTTTGTGTCGTAATTTTTTTTCAAGGGTTTTGTTTGAACCGGGTATAGTTAGTTTTATTTTTTTAGGAGTAGGAGCCAGTGTGAGATGAATTGAATTTCTGCGATATCTCTTGACTTTATTATGACTTAAGAATAGTGAGTACTCTGATTGTGATGCTTAGGCTTAATGTTTGACTCTAATAGAAGTACCTTAAACCGTAGATTTTTAAATTTGCTTAACTACTTTGACTAGAGTGTCTTGATGAATCCAATTCCGAGTGAGTTATGTGCCATGTGGGTGTGAGGTTTGTGTGTTATTCTTTGCATTACATTTGATTTCTAGAACTTGCCCCGTGTGTGTGCAAAGCGAAATAGTAGTCTTGTTCAGTCTTAGAAATAATACATGTGTTTCTTTGTTTAGCCAGATATGTATATTTTACCCGCCTAATTGCTATGTAATGTAGTTAACCCCTTTGAGCCTGTAATACTATTTCTTTGGCAACCACATTACTAGCCTTACCCCTTTGTTTGAATTAACCATCTATTTGAACCTTCTAACCTCTCATGAGCACTTGATTTGTTATGAACTTTGTGAAGTTCAAATTGTGGGGTGGTTGGTTTGGCTTTTGAGTGGAAATAAGGAGAAATGTGCACTGTATTGAAAAAAAAAAATCCACTTGAATTGAAAAAGAAAAAAAATAGTTGTATTGTTGTGAAGAATATTCCTTGATGGTGGTGACTTTTGATGTAATTGTGCTTAAAGAAGTATGGGGTAATATATATTGATGTGAATGTGGAGTTGTGGTTTGACATAAGTATGAGTTTGAATGTTAAAGTATATGTATTAAAATGCTTAGGGAGGTGTAGTCACTCTTATATCCAAATATATCCTACCCAACCCATAGCCTATATTACAACCAATTAAAGTCTTACTTGATCCTAGACTGAATGAGTTCGATTAGTAGAGCGGCAAGCCTATGGTGCATCTTTTGTAGCATATGAATGTTATTTCTGAGAGTGAGTGAATTCTTTCTATCTTGAGTTCCTAATTGTTCTTAACTGTTATTGTGTATGGAACAACTCTCTTTTGTTGTGTGAGGGCACGTGATTCATGAAGGAAAGGTAATGTCTTTGACCTCCATGTTAAAGTAAGTGAGTGAGTTGTGAATAATGCAGGGTACTTGCGAGTAAAATCTTGAGGTGAAGATATTAAACCTTGGTTCTTATACTATTTTTAACATTCTCGGTATAATGAGTTAAGGGAATTGTTTAAAAAAAGGTTGTATCTATAAGTGTAGTTTGATTGCTTGAGGACGAGCAATGTTTAAGTGTGGGGTATTGATGTGTGGCTATAATTTCATAGTTTTGTACATTATTTGCCTTGCAATTTATATGCTTTAATGAAAAATTATACTTTATTTGCTCGTAATGGAGTCTATTTTATGTATATGTGTATTGGAGATGAAAGTAGATCAAATGGGATACTTAAAAGTTGAAAGCTTGCTTGAGAACAGTGAAAAGGAGAAAGCTGGCGAAGCCAAGGCTATAACATACTTTATACCTGGAGACGCCAGGCATTTAGCTCGCGTTCGAGCTGGCGACGCCAGGCCTGGGGCGAGCACAAGCTGGCGGTAGACCTCACGAGGCCAGATCCGGGGCGCGCACATTTCAAGCTTTGAAGGCTTATTTCGTCTCCTAGTTTGACTAGGACTTGGCCTACATTTTTAGGTCTTTTCCTAAACATATAAATAGACCTAAAAACGCCATTTTTGAGAGAGATTGGACAGAGGGAGACTGAAATTAGACCAGGATTCGACCTAAGGAGGCAAGAACACACTAGGAGCAAGGCGGAGAATTCTTCTACAAGTTTTTCACTTCCTTCTTCCTATTTTCATTATTGGTTATGAATTCTAGTATTGTACTTATGCATACTATTATGAATAGCTAATTTGTTATCTAGGGGTTTGATGGAACCTATTGGAGGATGATTTTCCTGTTATGTAAATATAGATTTGTTATAGCTTTTTCTCTATTTGTTCAACTACGTTTATATTGGGGTTGGTTGAAGAGCTCTCAATCGACTATATTTAGGTAGTTGTTTAGCAACATCACTCCTAACGTATATGAGGGATCAATACGGAGGGTTTAAAGGTGGGATTAGGAATAACGAACCCTTGGTGCGATCCGAGTGAGACGTACTTAATGCTAACTAGCGTAATTCGGGAGAATATGTCTAGTAAATTGTGGCAGTTACTCGGTAGAGAATTACAACACTCAGAATGCTCATGATCGGTAGAGAAAACTTAGGTAAATTTATAGAAAATTAGCGGAAATGATACCGACAATAGGGAAATTATAACTCTAAACCTCCTTAATCTTATCTCTAATCCTTATCCTTGTTAATTGATAGTTTTACTGCTTTCTAGTATTTGTTAGTTAATTAAATAAAAATAAATATTATAATATTTATAATTAGGAAATTGTTTGAACTTGTGTTTCTTAGCGATATTGAAGAACTATAGCTAAGCCTTAATTCTCTGTGAGATTCGACTCTGGACTTGTAAACATAATTATATTTACAACGATCGCTTAATCTTTTTTATAAGGTATAGTTGGGCATGGTCAGCCCCAAATTTAGCACCACTATTGAGCTTTCCATGGTCAATTACCATGCATATTAAAATTGGAAAAGATGCAACTAATGCATATTAAAATTGGAAAAGACGCAACTACATATACCTAGTACAAAAAAGATAAGAGATCGACGTGATGATCACAAGACGTAATTGGTTAATGTCTGCAGCTTGGAAGACAACATTTGTTCATTGCTTTTTCTAAAACACTTCCTCTTTTTATTAATTATTTCTAAAAGCCTCAATCCTCCATTCATTGGTTTCCTGGAAACTCTCTATCTCTTTCCTCCAATCAAAAATTAACAATTTTTCTTGTCCATTCAGTTTTAAGTGGACCATGCCAGTTGAAGTCCATGGTCCAGAGAGAGAGAGTGAAAATCATTGTTGATTTTACCACATGGGGTTAATTGACAAGTTGTTCGCATAAAATAATATGCATTGTGTTACATGGGCGAATAAAAAATTTCATATTAATAGTTTAAAAGGTTTGGGAAGTTATAAAGAGTAATAATACTTCTGTGAGATCTTTTAAGAAAAATCGTATAAATTTAATTAGGTCAAAAAGTACAATATCTTATCAGGTTAAGAGTATTTTTAATTTAAATCGACTGTGCCTAACAAGTCATCTAACACCAACCCCACACTTGCTATAACAACACTAAAATTGGGATTTTGGAACCAAAATGTGGTTCCTTTTGACTCAAAGTACACAAATAGGTTTTTTAAAAAAAAAGTGATATTTTTATGTATAACGCCACAATTGCTGGCGCTATATATTAACGGTAACTGCACCATTAAGTATAGCGCCAGGTATTTGACACCGTGCAGGTATAATTTATCCGGATTTAATTTTAGTGTTTTATAAAAAAATATAAATTTATTTGTTAATATCCTCATACCCCCTCCGTTTCAATTTATGTGAACTCATTTGACTGGGCACGGAGTTTAAGAAAAGAGGGAAGACTTTAGAACTTATGGTGTAAAATGAAGCACATATATTTTTTGTGGCTATAAATCATTGCATAAAGGTAAATTGTTTTCAAATAAGGAAAGATGTCATTCTTTTTGGCACGGACTAAGAAAGAAATATGTTCACATAAATAAAAACGGAGGGAATATATATATACACACACACCCCTTCACCCTCATTCTTGTCCAATTTACCCTTTCATTATGATTCATATGCATTTTAAGAAAATTCCACCAGACAACAAGTGGTACAAAATCCTGGAAGACCACGTGCTCAAAGTACGAGAAGTTTTATTTTGTATCTCGTATAACTGACATTAGTTGTATGAGGCTCTTTTTTATCTCACAAAATTGTGGACTCCAATCTAATATTTCTGGGTCCATAGAATTCTAGGTTCACAAAATTGTGGGATAAAAAATTACTTCATATAATTGGTGTAAGTTGAATGAGACACAAAATAAAATTTTCCTCAAAGTATTGACAAGAAAATGAGGGATACAAAGTACAATCACTCATTTAATGAAGTAAAACATTTTTCAGGATAGTTAGGTACACCTACCGTTACGTGCAACAATCCTTAGTACAAAATCATCTTATTTCCTACACGAGGAAAACTCGAGTCTAAAACCAGTGTGGCTTTTTTAGATTTAAAGCACAAAAATATGTGAAAAACAATAGATGAATATTTTATGTATACCTTAATGACACGTTTGTCTGTTAAATTATAGCACATGCAGTGCATGCGTTATACTTCTTTATTGACTGACCCACAATAGTTAATAGGTATAACGCATAGCTTTATTGCGCTATATATATAGTGCGTTTAATTAATGTGCTATACCTCGAATTATTGTACCCCACACAACTTGTTTGCTTATTTAAGGAAAGCATTATTTCTTCAAAAGTTCATTCCGAAAAAGTCAGTCTTCTGCATCCTTTTTATTTTCCTTTACTCATTCCGAAATATTGTTTACTTAAAATTTTCAGCATTTCGCCATAATATTTGAAGAACGAAAAATTAGGTTACATTATAATGGTGGGGTGGGGGGTGAGATCGTCATGGAGAATAATTCAATACACAATAGTTGTTCACCACAGTGTATTGTTAAGTTCCCACTTATATTGGAGTACGATAGATTGGTATCTTTGATATGTAAAAAAATAAGTATGAGAAAATATTATGTTAATGTTAAAGTAACAGGAAGATATCCATATTCTCTTACTCCACAAGGGATTGCTTGTTATACTGAGTTTAACATCGAAGACGATGAAACTCTGAAAGATTTTTTTAGGACTTCGGATGAATACCGGAAACTTCTTGTGATAAAAATACTAGAAATGTACGTCAAGTTTGAAGACCTTTGCAATAATATTGAGGTTTCGCAAAATAGGGATAACCCTCAATTATCTGGTGGTATTTTTGGAGCAGTTTTATCCGAACAGCTTCCGTTTGAAAGAGTTTGGCTAGATCAATACTTATCTCGACGAGCGAATGAGGAGCGAGTACATAAATTCTTCCCAAGTTTACATAATTCATACGTCGAGTAGTAAATTTTAATTTTCCTTTGTCTTAGTATGTGCGGACATTTATGTATCATATTCGTACTAACTGTTGGAATATGCCCAATTTTGGTGTTTTGGATCATGATGGTCCATTCACAGTCATCAGCAACTTGATAATGTGTATCATGAGAAATCAACAGATTATGAATTGTAAGCTAAGAGATAAAGTTAATATATAATACTGGGATAAATTTGTGAAACTCATTACATTATTGGTTGCGTACTAAAAATGAGCAACTTGAAGGTCTTGTCCTTACTCAATTTCCCGAAGATGATATATTTAATCAAGATTCGGCAGATGCACAGAGTCGGGAAGATGATAGTGATTATGACAACAATGCTGATAAGCCTGGAGATGATACACCCTTCCCTGATGAGGGCGATGATGATGAGGAAACACATTTTGCTGATGAGAATGAGAAGGAGCAACCTGATTTGCCGAGGGATCATGATGCCACCAATGAGCATGCTCCACATGTGCAGACTCTGCCTCTTTTTAGAACCTGAGTGTATGATTCTCATGTGCCTTTTCATTCAAGGGTGATTCCATACCTTGATTAGTTGCCCAATATGCCGGATGTGGATGCCCTCACAAGGAATCTTGATGACATTCGGACAACAATGTGAGATGAATCTAGACAAATGGTGTTGTCAAAGAATATACTTTTTGCTGATAAAGCGAGCCTTAGCAGGGGGTGCGAATGTATAACATAAAAGAATATTGTAAGATCGAGGTTCATGAGTCATCTCCAAAAGCATATAAGGTTATTTGTCGTAGATGGTTTCAAGGTTGTAGATGGATGCTGCATGCGAGACAATTGAAAATAATATGTGGATTGTGGGAAAATACATTGGCACCCACACTTGTGATATGGATACATTCAGTGAGAATCATTTTAACTTGAATTTTGACTTGATTTATCTTGTCTTGATTCCAAACATCGAATAATCCATAAGGTACAAGATTTAAGAGTGTATAACATCTGCCCACCAGGGATATGGCTATACCATTACCAAAAAAAACACATTTCTTGGGCGTAAACGTGCGTTTGAGATTATTTAGGGTAACTAGGATAAGTCATTTGCCGCTCTACCCAGGTGCATGGCTGCTTGCAACACTTTAACCCCAGGACTATTGTAAATGGAAGCTTGGGCGGAGCCTAAGAATACCAGAATTCACATTCAGATATGTGTCTCGTGTATTTAAACTAGCCATTGATGGTTTTGTGCATTGTCGGCCGGTAATCTCTATAAATGGCACTCATGTTTATGGAAATTATGATATTAAGATATTGATCGTCATTGCAGTAGATGCTAATGGAAGAATATTTCCCCTCGCATTTTCTATCTATGCCAATGAAAGTCAAGAGACTTGGACAATATTTTGGAACCACTTGAAGGAGCATGTTGTCAGACAACGTTCATGTATTTGTCTAATATTTGATCGCATGGTGGTATTTTAAGTTTTGTACAGACTTTGGATGCATGGCAGGAACCGTATGCCTACCACAGTTACTGTGTTTGGCACTTGAAGGCCAACTTTTAGCGGGCTCACCGAACAAAATCTTACATGATTTAATATGGATGGCTGTAACAGATCATCAAGAGTGTAAATTCAGGAGGTGAATGAAATATATTAGGCAGGAAGACCTAGAAGCTTATCATTGGCTGATGCGACACGAGCTTGATAAGTGGACTTTGCATAAGGATGGTGGTAGAATACGGGAGATTTTGACTCAAACGTGTTAGAGTCTTTCAACGTGTTATTGAAGTCTGCCCGTGGATTGCCTGCCATGGTGCAAGATGTCATTCAAGCATATGGCGGAGCGGTTTGTTGAAAGAACCCGAATTTCATCATCATTGATGGAAAAAGGTGTTGAAAATATGCCATAGCCGATGAAACGATTTGAGAAATATAGGAAGCGAGCACAATGGCATACATTTTTGCAGTATTGCAACGAGCGAAGTATTTTTAAAATTTGCATTGGTCTGCATAAAATCGCAGTAATAATACCCACACCATCACTGAATCCAAAAGATTATGTTCGTAAGGAAAATGGTCGATCTATCACTTGTCATGCTCACATGACATGAAGTGTTTTCAACATACAGGTTTTGCATGATGAGGTACATTGATAAAGAATATAATGTTGCTGGATACGTAAACACCTATAGTGTCCACTTATAATTGGTTGGTTCTGAGAATTATTGGCCGCAAAAATTATTTAAAATATTTTGTAACAAGGATTATGTGCATCACTGGCTAGTGCAAAAAAGAACGTGGATACGAAATTAAATGGATGTAGGTGATACCGTTTATGCACGTAAATATGGTATATGTTCCCAAACATGACACACTCGAGGCCTCCGAGACCCCGTCTAAACACACAAACAAGTTCTATCACCTAACACGCGCTCGCTCGGGGTCTCAAATTGCATCAAACAAAACCAAAAATGCAAATTGCACCATGAATCAAACTATGAACTTCAAAATCTTCCAACTTCAAAAACTCGTGCCGAAACCAATCAAACCAACCCGGAATAACGCCAAATGTTTCAAACAAGTCCCAAATGACATGACAGAGCTGCTCCAACTATTGGAATTACATTCCAACCCCGATATCACAAAAGTCAACTATAGGTCTAACTTTTCCATTTTCCAAACTTTAACTTTTCCAACTTTCGCCGATTTGCCTCAAAATTACTCTACGGACTTCCAAATCCAAATTCGGACGCACGCCTAAGTCCAAAATTACCATACAAAACTGTTGACATCATCCAAAACTCATTTCGGATCCATTTACACAAAAGTCACATTCTGGTCAAATTCTCACTGCTTAAGCTTCCAAAACTAGATTCCTTATTCCAATTCGACTTCAAATCATCCGGTAACTGAACTCAACCATGAACACAAGTCGATACACATAATATAAAGTTGTTCAAGACCTTATGTCGCCAAATGGAGCATAAATTCTCAAAATGACCGATTGGGTCGTTAGAATGGTCTCATCAGGCTCGTGAATAAAATCATCCATCTCTGACACGCGAGTATCACACAATGTGGGCTCCGTGATGGGTGATGACAAAATCTTTTAAAAAAAACTCTTTAGATATTACTGCCTAATATTTAAGGTAAAAAAAAATGAAGTAATACTATCATCAAACACATAAGCGGCTGTGTAGCCACACAATGCTCTGTGGAAACTCTAAGGTACAGCGGAGTAGATGAAGGCTTTGCCGTCTCGACCCGATGTGATGTCTCTCTATCTATTCCTGAAAGATCCTCAGCAGCCCTCAATGATGAGCCATAACTCAATCATTTCCCACTATGCACCTCTTGTATCGGACGATCCTCAACAACCTTCGACGGCTTTGGACGATCATGAAAATACCGATCCACTTCATGCTGCGTAATGGCGGTGCCCGTGATCAACACTAGAGTTGACAAGGTCAACTGTGAAGTCCCTAGTGATAGTTGAAGGCTGAATGACAGTGTATCATGAAGAGCATTGTGTGGCTCAGGGTAGTCATCCTACTGATCATCGTTAATATCTTCCACAGGTGCTTCAACGCCCCCTTGTTAGGGACCCCGTCCTCGCCGACCACTGATAACTAGGGTATATGATGCAATTTACACTCCTTCTTGCTCAAGTTTTGATTAGAAATATGTATAAAATAGTCCCAAAGGCTCACAAGTTATGTTTGATTATAGGTTTGATCAACAAGGTGAGAAGGTGTCAAAGATTAGCTCAAAAATAGAGTGAAACTTGCACAAGTACCAAGACAAGATAAAGCTCAGGCAAAATATGGCCAGTGCGGCGAAACACCATTCTGTGCGGTCCGGACAAGTGAGGTTCAGAGAGGCTGCTATTCAGGAACAAAGGCAATACGGCCACACGAGGTTTTGTGCGGTCCGTACTGGGATCAATGCGGCCGCACTCGATTTAGTGCGGTTCGCAGAGAGAAGGTTCAGAGAGTTGCCAATTTCAAGTTTGAAGCCCAATGCAGTCCGCGCTCCATTTCATGTGGACCGCACTAGAAGCCACCGCAGCGACACTAGACTTTGTGCGGTCCGCATTGCCCAAGTTCAGAGTGCTGGAAATTCAAGTCAAGAGCCTTAGTATGGCCGCACGTGATTTTGTGCGGTCCACACTAGCCCCGCAGGGGTTTTTTTGTCCGAGATTTTTAGCCTAGTATAAATAGATTCTTTTACCATTTTTAGGTAAGCAGATAGTTTTGTACGTAGAGCTGCGCTCGTGACTTGGGTTATTTTGCTATTTCTAGTAATTTTAGTTTAATTTCACCATTGAATCTTCAAGTTCTTTTTATTAGTTAATTATTATGAGTTTATCTTCATCTATTTCTTTATTTTTCTCTCTAATTATGAGTAGCTAGACCCATCAGCTAGGGTTGTGGCTCAACCCTAGTGTGGATAATTGATAGCTCTTGTATTTTAGGGCTTGATTGACTATGGGTGTTTGATATTTGGGCTAATTTCATATTTTATTGCTAAATTAGTGGTTGCAAACACTAGTTTGTGTTTAGTTGACTTTTGCTCTTCTTGAGAAAGAGAGCCTAAGTCTCTAAAATTAGTCCAACAAGGAATTGGAGCGTACTCAAGAGAATTGATAGCCCAAATTAAAGGGTTAAACCGAGAGATCGTAATACCCTAATTGAACCTTAATTGCTTGTGCAAATTTGCATACCCCATTGGTGTTGAGAAAGTCAATTTGGGAAAAAAACATTCGAACTACCAAGAGGTATAGAGTGAGTAGAATCGAGCAATGGTTATATCATACTCCCCAAATGAGTCAATCTAGCTTTAGACTCAAGAATCCGTCAATTGACCACCTAGGCGAAAGTCACTACCCTAGTGCCTTTTAATCATTTGAACAACTCACAATAGTTTAATCATAACTTTTTTTTAGTTTAATTGAGCATTGTATTTTTATAAAAATTAGAATCATAATTAAAACCAAAAATGTGTAAAAGTGCAATTTGGAGCAAATACATAACTCCACTGTTGGTAGACACCCAACTCCAATATCTACGTCCCTGTGAAAATCGATCCCGACCCTAAATCGGGTAAAAGCTACTTCGACCCCTCTCTCGCTACTCAATAGTAGTGAAAGGTTGGCTTCGATCACTTTTTGGCGCCGTTGCCGGGGAGCTAACGGTTTTGGCTATCTGTCTAAATTCTTTTGTGTTTTGTTCTTCTTTCCTTCTTTGTTACTAATTTGTGTGTGTCACAACTTCAGGCACAAAATGGAATTAAATGCTAATGACCCTCTTGGAAATGTGATTGCGGGGCAGGAAGTTGATGACAATGGAGATGAAGAGGTGCTTATTGTACCTCAAGGACGAAGTAGAGGCCGCCTGGACAATGCAAATGAGAACATTCCAGACCCTCATCCGCCACCTCCAAGAGTGGCTCCTAGAGTTCTTCCCAACCAAGGTTATGCAAGTGCAATTGTTCCGCCCCGGATCCGGGCGGGAAATTTTCAAATAACCTACGTGATGCTGACGTTGTTGGAGTAACGTGGGTATATCACGGGTGCTCCCACTCAAAATGCTTATAAACATCTCAAGGGATTTATGGATACCTGTTGGGGGAGCAAGCAAACCAATGTATCCGAGGATGCACTTCGATTGAGGCTTTTCCCACTCTCACTCAGAGGGAAGGCATTGGATTGGCTTGAGCGACTTCCCAACCATTCCATAACTACTTGGGATAAATTGACAGATAAGTTTATTTCTAAATGTTTCTCACCAGGACACATGGTAGCACTACAAGATGAGATCTTAGCCTTCAAGCAGGAGCCCACCGAACCATTGCACGAGATTTGGGAAAGATATAGAACTTTGGTGAAGGAATTCCCCAATAATGATATGACAGAGGTGATGATACATAGACCCTTTATCGGGGCATTAACACAACGAATCAATGTATAGTGAATCGATTGGCTGGGCGTAATTTCATGAAGCTGTTTTATGATGAAGCTTGTGCTATTCTTGACGAGATGACTGACACATCCTCAGCTTGGCAAAGTAGAGCCAATATTCCACAGGGTGACCCCACGGTCACTCATTTGCACAAAGAACTACATGACCATGGACATGCTATAGCAGATGTTAAAACAACAATGAACCAATTAGCTAAGGTACAGTTGTAACAAGTTCAGAGTCCTCACCAAGTACATGCCATGGAGGGTGTCAACATGCTTGTAAACAATAGAAGACAAAGATGCCAACAAAACTAAGGGAATTCGTATCAATTTGATAATCATTATGGTAGTAACTACAAGGAGTGGACGAGGTGGTGATATGAATGCCTCCAAACAAATTCAAGTTTTGAGTGATGAAGTTGAGTTGCAAGAAGATGAAGTTCCTTTGGTGGTTGAGAATGCGGCTAATGAAAATGTGAATCAAGAAGTGAGGATTGATATTCGAGATGCCGAGGTGGAAACACAAAATGACGTGATCCTGTCTAAGGAACACGTAATAGACATGCCAAAGCCAGTTGTGCCGAAAGCCAAGGCACCCTTGCCTAGGCCACCTCCACCTTATCCTCAAAGGCTAGCCAAGCAGAAAAATGAGAATCAGTTCAAAAAGTTCATTGATATGATGAATAGCTTATCCATCAATGTGCCTTTGGTGGAGGCTTTGGAGAAAATGCCTGGCTATGCTAAATTCATGAAAGATTTGGTGACAAGAAAAATATCCATGGACTGTGAAACTATCAAGATGACCCACCAAGTTAGAGCTATAGTACATTTAATGGCTCCGAAGTTGGAGGATCCCAGTGCTTTCACTATCCCTTGCACTATAGGAAGTGCAGACTTTGCTAAAGCTTTATGTGATTTAGAGGAAAGCATCGACTTGATGCCTTACTTTATTTTCAAGACTTTGGGTATTGGGCCATCGAGGCCAACTTTCATGAGATTGTAAATGGCAGATAGATCAAAAAAGCGACCATTTGGTATTGTTGATTATGTGCTTGTCCGGGTGGACAAATTTATCTTGCTAGCTGATTTTGTGATCTTGGATTGCGAGGTAGACTATGAAGTCCCGATCATATTAGTGAGACCTTTCCTTGCTACGGGGAAGGCTCTAGTTGATGTGGAAGCAGGGGAACTCACTTTCAGGGTGGGTGATGAAAAGGTCATTTTTCATGTGTACAAGTCAATGAAGCATCCCAATTGTACAAAAGTGTGCTCATTTGCGGATCTTGTCACGACTGTGATAATTGACGATACTAGTGCAATGATCAATGTGGAGGACCCTTTGGAGGCCGTATTGTTGAATCTTGATGTCAATGATGATGAGAGAAGAATGGTGTGTGCATGGAATAGTCTCTTATTCTTATGAGCCTAGGAAACTCTCTTTGGATCTTGAAAATAGAAAGACCCCTCCAACAAAGCCTTCAATTGAGGAACCTCCGGTGTTGGAGTTGAAGCCATTGCCTCCACACCTCAGGTATGAATTCTTAGGCCCTAGTTCAACTTTACCAGTTATTCTTTCCTCTTGTCTTACTAACATGCAGATAGATGCCATATCGGCGGTGCTCAAAAAGCAGAAAAAGGTAATTGGATGGACTTTAGCTGATATTCGGGGAATAAGCCCCGCATTCTATATGCACAAGATTATTCTGGAAGATGATGCAAAATCGTCCTTGGAACATCAAAGGAGGTTAAACGAGGCAATGCAAGAGGTTGTGAAAAAGGAGTTGATCAAGTGGTTAGATGTCGGAGTGGTGTACCCTATCTCTGACAGCTCATGGACTTCACTGGTGCAGTGTGTGCCAAAGAAAGGTGGTATGACCGTGGTGACCAATGCTAATAATGAACTTATTCCAACCCGGATAGTGACCAGATGGAGGGTGTGTGACCACGGCCTACCCCGCACTACTAATTTAAGTAGTGAGAGAGGTTCGAAGCAGCTTTTACCCGATTTTAGGTCGGGATCGATATCCACAGAGAGCTAGAATCGGAATCAAGTATCCATCTAGTTTAGGATTGCGTATGTGTTCTTAATTACATTTCTATTCATTTATGGGGTTTTTTGTTTACTTCTACTATTATCAAACTACAAATGATAATTGCAGCTAAATTATGCTAAGAGTTATAATGCTACGAGTTGTTCAAATAGGGTAAAATGCACTAGGGTAGTGACTTCCGCCTAGGTGGTCAATTGAGGGTACTTGAGTTTAAGGCACGTTTGACATATTTGGGGAGTATGATATAACCGTTGCACGACTTTACCCACTCTACACCTCTCGGTGATTTGAGTGATTTTGCCCGAATTGACTTTCTCAAGATCAATTAGGTATGCAAATTTGCACAAACAACTAGGGTTCAAGTCCGGTATTACGATCTCTCAGTTTAACCCTTTAATTGGGGCTATTAATTCTCTTGAGTACGCCCCCATTTATTGTTTGACTAATTCTAGAGACTTAGCCTCTCTTTCTCAAGCAGAGCAAAATTCAACTAAACATAAACTACTGTTTGCAACCACTAATTTAACAATTAAACATGGAATTAGCCCAAATATCAAACACTCATAGTCAATCAAACACTAAAATACAAGACCCATCAATTACCCACACTAGGGTTGAGCCACAACCCTAGCTTATGGGTCTAGCTGCTTATAATTAAAGAAGAAAAACAAGAAATAGATGAAGTAAACTCATATTAATTAATTACTAAGATAAACACAAAGATTCAATGATGAAATGTAGATAAAATTGCCCAAAATTGCTACAAACTTCGAACCCACGAGCGCAGCTATGTTCTGATACTATCTTCTTGACCTAAAAGTGGAAAAGAAGCTATTTATACCAAGCTGACAATTCTGGACAAAAATGCCCCTGCGAGGTTAGTGCGGACCACACAAAATGGACCGTGGTCCGCAGTAGGGCCTTGGACTTGAAAAACAGCTCTCTGAACCTTGGTATTGCAGACCGCAGAGAATGGACTGCAGCCGCGGAGGCTTCTTGTGCGGTTTGCACAGAATGGACTGCGGACCGCATTGGCTTGAAAACTCAAAACTGGCATTCTCTGAATATTGGTTCTACGGACCGCACAGAATCAAGTGTGGATGCATTGGTCTCAGTGCAACAACAGCAATAACAACATACCTAGTAAAATCCCACTAGTGGGGTCTGGAGAGAGTAGAGTGTCCGCAGACTCAACAGGAAAGGCAATAATATCAGAAAAGAAATAAGAGAAAAGACATGTAACAATAAAAGATGCTAGAAAGAAAATAACCACAACAAATAAGTGAAAGTACAATAACACAAAACTATACAAAATACCAATGTGAATACAAAAAATGACCGCTAACAAACCTAACGAAACTCTAACAGACTATCCGGTACAAAGAGGGAAGAACTCTCGACTACCCCCTAGCCTACCACCCTAATGCTCGACCTCCACATGTTCCTATCAAGAGTCATGTCCTCAGAAATCTAAAGTTGCACCATGTCCTGCATGATCACCTTACCCCAATACTTCCTAGGCCGCCCTCTGCCTCTTCTCGCACCTGTCAAAGTCAACCACTCACACCTCCTAATCGGTACATCTAGGCTTCTCGTCCACACGTGTCAAAACCATCTAAGCCGCGCTTCCCGCATCTTATCGTCCACGGGAGCCACGCCTACCCTCTCCCGAATATCTTTATTCCGAATCTTATCCAGCCTAGTTGCCCACACATCCATCTCAACATCCTCATTTCTACTACTTTCATCTTCTGGATATGTGAATTTTTGACTGGCCAACACTCAGCTCCATACAACGTGGCCGGTATAACCACCGCTTTATAGAACTTATCTTTGCATTTTGGTGGCACATTCTTGTCACACAGGACTCTAGATGCTAACCTCCATTTCATCGACCCCACTCCTATACGGTGTGTAACATCCCCATCGATCTTCCCATCTCCCTAGATAATTGACCCTAAGTACTTAAAACTTTCTCTCTCAAGGATGACCTGTGAGTCAAGCCTAACTTCCACCTCCGCTTCCCCTGTCATGTTGCTACTCAACTTGAAACCTTTAGACTCTAGATTCTGCCTCCATACCTCCAGTCTCCCATTAATGTCGCCTCGGGTCTTATCAATCAGAACTATATCCTTAGTGAACAACATACACCATGGCACCTATCCTTGGATATGGTGTGTCAGTACGTCCATCGCCAGAGCAAAATAAGAACGGGCTGAGCACAAATCCTTGGTGTAATCCCATAACCACCGAAAAAGGCTCTGAGTTACCTCCCACAGTCCTAACCCGAGTCATTACTCCATCATACATATCCTTTATCGCCCTAATGTAAGCCACAAGCACACCTTTCACCTCCAGACACCTCCAAAGGATGTCCCTACGGACCTTGTCATATGCCTTCTCTAGGTCAAGAAACACCATATGCAAATCCCTCTTCCTATCCCTGTATAATTCCATCAACCTCCTGATAAGGTGGATATCTTCCGTAGTAGAATGGTCTGACATTAACCCGAATTGGTTTTCCGATATAGAAACCGCCCACCTTATCCTCATTTCTACCACCCTCTCCCAAACTTTCATGGTATGACTCAGTAACTTGATACTCTTATAGTTGTTACAATTCTGGATATCCCCTTTATTTTTGTACATCGGAACCATTGTACTCCACCGCCACTCATCAGGCATCCTCTTTGTCTTCAAGATAACATTAAATAGCTTAGTCAACCACTCCAAGCTTGCCCTACCCGCATATCTCCAAAACTCTACTGGAATCTCGTTAGGTCTGGTCGCTTTGCCCCTACTCATCTTACTCATCGCACCCACGACCTCATCAACCTTAATGCGCCTACAATACCTAAAGTCTCAGTGACTCTTTGAGTGCCCCAATTTCCCTAACACAATGTTTCCATCCCTCACTTCATTCAGAAGTTTATGAAAGTACAACTGCCATCTTTGCCTAATCTGGGCCTCTTTCGTCAATACTCGACCGTCCTCGTCTTTGATACACCTCACTTGATCCAGATCGCGAGCCTTTTTCTCTCTTACTTTCGCCAATCGAAATAACTTCTTATCCCCACGTTTTCTCCCAAAAGTAGCAATCTTAGCCTCTGTGACTGCTACTTTCGCCTCCTTCCTAGCCTCCTTATATCTTTCTATGTTCGCTTTCTGTTGATCCTCGTTGGTGCTCTCTACTAACTTAATGTACGCTGCTTTCTTGGCTTCCACTTTACCTTGGACCATGCCATTTCACCACCAGTCGCCTTGGTGCCCTCCATGATAGCATTTCGAAACTCTAACACCTTTCTTGCTCCCTCCTTTGTACATTCCGCCATCGCCGTCCACATAGCGCTAGCATCCCCACCACTATTCTAGGCACCCATATTTTTCAACCTCTCCTCCAAATCTTGCACATTATCCTTAGACAAAGCTCCCCACTTGATCCTCGACTGACCCCGTACAAACCTCTTCTTCCACTTCATCAAAATACCGACGTCCATCACTAGGAGCCTATGTTGGCTTGCGAGGTTCTCACTCGGGATCACCTTGAAATCCTCGCACAACCCCCTATCACACCTTGTGAGGAGGAGATAGTAAATTTGAGTCTTAGCCACCATACTCTGAAAAGTAACCAAATGTTCCTCCCTTTTCGAAAACATAGATTTCACGATCACCAACTCAAAATCTCTAGCAAAATCCAACAGTGAGGTACCACCCCCGTTCCTGTCACCAAAGCCGAAGCCACCATGCACCTCACCATAGCCACCCGCAGATGACCCAATATGACCATTGAAATCCCCTCATATGAATAGCTTCTCCATCAGCGGAATACCCCGCACCACCTTATCCAGCGTCTCCCAGAAGCGCCTTTTTACCTCCTTGTCCACGCCAGTTTGCGACGCGTAAGCTCTAATGACATTCAGAGTGCTCCCTCCAACTACTAACTTAATCACCATCGATCTATCATTCACCTATCTTACCTCTACCGCCGACTCTCGAAGCTCACTGTCTACCAAAATGCCCACTCTGTTCTTGCCCTTCACGACTCCGGAGAACCACAATTTATACCCATCTACATTTCTCGCCTTCGATCCTACCCACCTAGTCTCCTGCACACATGCTATATTGACCCACCTCTTTTGGAGAATCTTTGTCAGATCTATAGACTTACCCGTCAACGTCCCTATACTCCACGATCCAACTCTCAACCTACAGGCTACCTTGTTCCCTTTACCCCCTTTGTGCCCTGTCCCACCCCGACACTTGCCCTATCCCCTCCCTACTATTCGACCTCCCCGAGGACATGACCCTACTCTGCCATTACAAACGACAGTCTCTATACGTACAAAGGTCTAAAAATGAAACAGAGAAAAAACACCACACAAAACAACTAAGGGAGCAAATAGTAACTACAAGTCCACTAAACTGACTAGACTAGTACGAAATACTATGCTAATAAAGTAATTAACACAGGGGACAGATAAACAAGAGGCAGGAGGTACCAATCCCCCTTGGATCTCCCGACTTGGTATACTCCTGATGCTGCGGAACCTGGCGTATAGCTGCTACTTTACTACTTGTGCGCGTGCACCTCCCAAAAATGATACCTGCAAAATACACAAACAACCACGGAACCAATATCTTCTACAAATTACCCTTAAAACCAAAAATCCGTTTTATAACTTTTGAGATCACAAAAAAATTCAATAGCAAAAATCCATTTTATACCCATTTTTTTAACTTTATTTACGTCCGAAGAAAAATAAAAAGGAATTAACAATGGAAGGAAAAAAATTGCAAGTTTTATTATGTGCAGAGGATTCAAAGTCAACTTCGGACCCCAAAAGTAAAAATTAATGACCAAAAATTAAAAGTTCAGAGATCTTTGCAAAAGAGACAAGTTATCTTGGAGGTTAAAAATGTTATGGCGGTTTACAGCGGTGATCGGCAATGCCTTCTACAACCGGAGACTCGCTACAACAAAGAGAAAGGAAATTACACGTTTTGGAAATTTCCCCAAAATTCAAATGTAAAGTTTTCTAAATCGACCCCCTGAAAACCCTAACAATAAGATCAGAATTTACTACATGAAAGGAATCCTAGTGCGGCTGCATTGCCTTTTTGCCTTGGAATCGACCTCTCTGAATCTCCTAGTGCGGACCGCACAAAGTGGTGTGCGGCCGCACTGGGCCTATTTTGCCTGAGCTTGTCTTGTCTTTGGCACTTGTGAAAGTTTTACTCCTTTTGAGCTGATCTTTGACATTTTGTCCTTTTGTTGATCAAACCTACAATTAAGTACAACTTGTGAGCCTTTTTGGGTTTATTTTTGTATGAATTTCTAATCGAAGCATAAGAATGAAGGAGTATAAAATGTGTCAAAATCCATGGTTATCAACTCCCCCAAACTTAAGCTTTTGCTTTTCCTCAAGCAAACAAAATAAGATCCACCCCTTAAGAGAATGTCCAAGGAATTTTTAACTGTCATAAAGTGGCCTCAACTAGCCTCAATTGGGACTAACAATTTCCCTCAATACACATCATTAATAACATTTACTCTTTGAAAACACCATGGATCAAGTGTGACACAAGAGCATATAGGGTTGACTCAACACATCAAAGGACTCTTCCCTATTACTTTAGTCATTGTGGAACCCAAACTCACACATCCTCAACTCTCCCTAAGCTAACCTCACCTTTAGAATAATGGCACTTAGAATGAGGATAATGAGAATTCACTCATCTCTCTAAAAAAAATCCACAAGTCCGGCTCTAGGTACCATATGCTTTCCCATGATGTGAGTATCCACTAATGTAAGCTTCATTCAACTCAAGATCATATAGGGCTTTTGTGGAGACATTATGAAGGCTTTTGGTTCAGGGTAGAGAATGTTTTGGTCTAAGTAGGTTCCATCTTCCCTTAAGCACGTCTTTTGATTCATTTGGCATCCATTAACTTGACTCTTTGAATCATTTCACTTCTTTCTAAGGGGTTAGAGAGACACATTGTCGCTCTTTCTTATGCATTTCAAACCTCTTCTCCTTTTTCAACTATCCACACCTTTCACTCTTTACTTTTCTTTGAATCCCCTTTTATTCTTTTTCACATTGAACTTTCTTTTTGCCTTCTTGCTTGTCTATCTTTCATTGCCTTTCCTTTTCTTTATTTTTGTGTCTTTTTACCACTTTGTTGCAATCCTCGTCTTTCCCCCGAAACTTATACTTTTTCCATGTGCTAAAGGAAAGATCAGGTGCCAAGAGAGGTTATCTTTTAGAATGGGTATATGCTTGTATCATGGTTCTTGAAGGAAAAAGGTCTAAGGCTCAAAAGGGTTGACTAGGGATCTTATCATTGGTAGGTTATGGAAGAGTTCAAGCTATCATTTGGACCAAGAAGAGCTTATAATCACGTCTCAAGTCAAAATTCATTTAGGATTTTGCCTCAACAAACATTCAGGGCAAGTTCTAGACCAATGGCTCGGGACATGGACTTGCAATACGATTACTCACTACACAAGCTATAGGATTGCTGAAAACACAGAGTTGGGGGGCCCACAACGACCTTAGATAAGATTCAAGCTCACAATGGTCCCGAAAAACCACTTGATGATTATCGGCCAACACAAGAGTCTCAAGGTCACAACTTTCTCCATCCTAAACACAACAACTTGTTTTTGACCATAAGATCAAAGGAAAATGTGCTAGGCCCAAGTGAAGCTTTTTTTGAGGCACCCTTAACTACTAACTACTAAAAACAAAAAGAAAACGGACTTAAATCCTTAAGAAGGTTTTCACGCCATCCATCATTGGGAAGAGCCACCTCGGTTCACACAACACTCCACCTTCGAAAAGAACCGTGGCATTAAGAAAACTAAAGTCTTATTTCAAACATTGAAAACAAGAAGCTACAAATCTCAAATAAGAAGCTACGAATGAAAAACTTGCGAAAAGTAAAATGAATATACAAGAGGGGATTTGTCGAATATACAATAGATGGGATGAATATCTACAATGTACCATAACTTTATATACAAACCCAAAGTAAAATAAAAGTGCGAGAAATGTAGCTAAATGTTAAAAATTATATACAAGCCAAAGATGAAAATCAAGAAAGAATAAAAATGACAAATATATACAGTCATTCAAAATGTAGGGCCTACCCCCTCAAATGAAAGCTGGCATTGTCTCCAATGCTAACTAGTCTAAATAAAGCATCAAAAAGAGAAAGGAATAAGGATATAAGAAAAATCCCTATGGCTTGTCTGTCTGCATGGGCTCCTGAGTGGTCCCAGGGTCCTCAATATGCTCAGGAACCTCAGAATGGTTCCCGGTAGGCTGCTGTTGTGCTGTTGGGACCTGGGCCTAGACCTGGACAGGCTCCTGAAGTGCATCCTATGGCTGACTGGAAGAAGCCTCTAGTGGGTCAGCACACTGGATGACTGCATCATCCAATCTTGGAATCCTCCTCCTCCTCCTATTGGAAGGACTTTGAGAGTGCTCCAGCTGGTACTGGGTCTTCGAGCAGTAAATCAAAAGGAAACTGATCTGCCTTCAGTCTGTCAACATCCGCTCTCAACTCCTTCACGGACTCCTTAGAGGCCCATGTCTTCCTCAGATTCTTATGTTCCTTGAGAGCCTTGTTATGTGAATCAACTGCCTCAGTAAGCTTCTTCTAATTGTCGAGGATTTTCTTCTGGTTGTCGAACATCTCCTTAACAGCATCCTCTATGGACTGTGGAACTTGTGGGGGTAGAGGTGCCGATTGAGCCTCTACCGTAGTAGTGAAAATGGACAACTTAGATGACATAGTCTACATCCAGTTGTTGATACTAAGAAGTGCCTGGCTCAGCCGGTGGGCAGTGATAGGATGAGCCCGGGAAGATGGGATCCCCGGGGCAGTTGAGGTGGATAGACCAGGAGACATAGCAGTGGAAGTAGAGGCAGGCTTAGTTGGAGTCACTACTATAACTGGCTCTTTAGACTGGCCAGTTGGATCAATAACTGTACTCTTGAAACTCTTGCTCTTGGGGTTATCATCCCCCTGCATGCTATACCACGAAAATAGGGCCTTCGCTTTCACCTTGATGTGGAAGGGCCTCTTTTCCACTTTCAGATCCCTGAAGTACATGGTGAGAAATCTAGGGAACGGGTAGTTTCTGTCATGCTCGGCACCCATAATTGAGATAATCCTCGACATCACATTCCCCACATTGATTGGGTACTCGCCATGATCGAAGCCACCAAAATAGCCCGGTGAAGAGGTAGGGTGTTGTCATGAGTGGTAGGGTCCAACCTGCTGCACACAAACGTTTCCCACCCTTTTGCCTCGAAGGTCAAGTTACGCCTCAGAATTTTGACTCCAACAGTCAACTAGTTGGGGGTGGTACCTAGGATTGCCAGGTATTGTGCTAGCCAGGGACAGACCTCTTCACCCATTTTTATCTTTGCTATGTAGAGGGACTCATCTTCCTCATTGAAGCCAAGGTAATCATTTATCTTCTTCCCATCAAATAACACCTTCAAGTTTCGCACCTTGGTCCCTTTGTACCTTTTTGATGTGAGCCATATTGGTGTAGAATTCTTTGATCAAGTTCTCATTGGCATCTGCACAGTCGGACAAGAAGTGACCCCAACCAATTCTCTCCCTAAACTGCCTCCTCACATTGGGGTTGTAAGGTAGCAAGTCTCTATCTACGAAGCTCCTCTCGGGGATCAACTTCCTCACCAGCCACCATTTCCAGAATTTCTGGTACGCCACCTCACTAACAAATCTATCTTGCCACACCTCAGGGTTCCTAGTTCTAGCAATACCTCCCACCTGTGGTTCACCTCCTTCTCCTTATTCCACTGCTTCCCCTACTTCCGCCTCAGCACCTACTACACCCTCTCCGGATAATGAAGCTGTGGGAGAGGTGGAGTATTTCCCACTACCTTCACCTGAGCCATCAGACGAACCAGAAGAGATGTTCACTGACGCTTAGGCAATGGGGGATGCTGGAGGCGTGTCTCTTAGCCTTAACCTCTCCGGCCAGTCAGGGATGTGTGTTGGTACTGAGGCTGAAGATATCTCCCCGGAAGGCTCCTACTTACTCCCCGAGGATTGGGAAGTAGCTCTATCAGCAACTTTTATCAACTTCCTTGTCTATTTTATACTTTCTCGGACTTGGGGAGAGAGTTTTATCATTTTATGCTTCCCTCCCCGGGAGGATTCTCCTCTGCCCGATTGTTTACCTTTTTATTTCACCATTGTCTGAAACACAATCCAATTGACCTGTTAGTATCAGTTGCAGCAGTTAAGAACCGAGTTGCATAATTAGAGAAGAAAACTTGTAGAAATGTTGTAGAGTCACACAGTGCGGACCGCACAAATCAATCGCAGCCGCACTGGGATCACCGCGGACCGCACAAAGTCAACCACAGTCCGCACAGAGGTGGGGTTCAGACTACCCACTCTCTGTATCTAGGCAGTGCGGACCGGACAAAATGTAGTCGGCTGTATTGGGCCACTGCAGCCCGCACAAAATGTAGTGCGGCCGTAGTGCATGAGGTTCAGCTTTCACTAGTTCATCAATGCGGTCCGCACAAAATGGTACTGCGAACCGCACAGTGGCATCGCGGACCGCACAAAAATGACCGCGGTCCGCACTGAGTGCCCAGTTGTGACACTAAATTAGGGTTCCATGTATTTTTTATTTTAAGTCCAAATTTACACCTAATTAGTGTCCCTACATGTTTTACCCATTGATTGTAACTACCTAAGTCCACATTAATCAAAAATTTAACTACCCTAATCTAAACAATTAAAGAAACTACAGGAAACATAGAGAGGGAAGAAAGAAAAACAAAAATTTAGAAGAAATTAACAAAATTGAACAATTAAAAGGCAAGTAATGGTACCAGATGTGAGAGGAAGTAAAGACAATCAGTTCCAAACACTTAATTACTAGCAAAGGAGATGATGAACAGTGCTTTTAGAGGTCTAAGATTCAAGGGTTCGAAAAGGGTAAAAGGAGGGCCTTAGGCCCTATTTATAGAAAAGGGCCTGGGGCCCAATCTCACCAACCAGTGTGGACCGCACAAAATGGACCGCGGTCCGCACTGCACAACTTGATTCAAAGCTTGATAAGACAATGCTCTGCGGTCCACACAAAATGGACTGCGGCCGCAGAGGTCCACTACGGACCGCACAAAATGTAGTGCGGCCGCAGTGGCAAACTTCAGAGAGTTGTATTTTTACTCTTTCTTCAGTGCTGTCCGCACAGAATGGACTGCGGCCGCACTGACAACTTCAGAGACCTGCTCATTTTTGTCACTACGTCATGCATTACATCAACACAATCCTATAATATCTCACAACCAGTTAGCCCAAAAATCAATCCTACACTACAGTGAAAATCAAATAAAAACAAGAAGAAAAACACATGGGTTGCCTCCCAAGAAGCTCCTGATTTAACGTCGCGACATGACGCAGGTTACTATCATATCATTTGAAATAAAGGAGTGACACCACGTGGTTGTCATCAATTTTACCAAGATAATGCTTGACCCTATGCCCATTCACTCGAAAAACTTCCCCACTTTTGTTCATTAAATCAAGGGCACCAAATGGGGTCACACACACCACTTCAAATGGTCCGCTCCACTTTGACTTTAGCTTTCCCGGAAACAACTGTAACCGAGAGTTGAACAAGATCACCAAATCACCTACTCTAAACTCCTTGCCACGAGCATATTTGTCATGAAGGTATTTCATCTTGTCCTTGTAAAAGGACGAACTGAGTAGGCATGGAAATAGAATTCATTAAATCATTAAGTTGCTCTACCCAAAGATTTGCAGCAACATCCCAATCAAGGTTCAACTTTCTCAAGGCCCACATGGCCTTATGCTTTAACTCAACCGGCAAATGGCAAGCTTTCCTGAACACCAACCGATACGGAAACATACCAATCGGAGTTTTGTAAGTAGTCCTATACACATATAGAGCATCATCCAACTTCTTAGACCAATCAGTCCTATTTGCATTGATTGTTTGAGATAGAATATTCTTGATTTCCCTGTTGGACACTTCAACCTGGCCACTTGCTTGGGGATGATAAGGAGTAGACACTTTTTGGTTCACACCATACTTGGCAAGCAAGGTGTCAAAAGCTCTATTGCATAAATGCGATCCTCCATCACTAATAATTGCACGAGGAGTGCCAAACCTTGTGAAAATGCTCTTCGTTAGAAATGCAACCACACTCCTAGCTTCATTGTTGGGCAAAGGCACAACCTCGACCCATTTTGAGACATCAACCGCTACAAGAATGTAGGTATTTCGCACGAGCTTACAAATGGGCCCATGAAATTGATACCCCATACATCAAAGATATCCACTTCTAGAATGGTATTTAAAGTCATCTCATCTTTCTTTGAAATATTGCCCGCTCTTTCACATTGGTCACACCTTTTCACTAAATCACTTGCATCTTTGTACACAGTTGGCCAATAAAATCCACAACTTAGAACTTCGAAGCTGTCCTCGCCCCTCCTTGATGGCCACCATAGAGGGAGGAATGACAAGCCTCTAAGATGATAGATTTCTCCTCCTCAGGTACACACCTCCGGATCATTCTGTCGGTGCAAATCTTGAACAAGTATGGCTTGTCCCAATAGAAGTCCAGACTATCCCGTTTGAGCTTCTTCTTTTGGTTAGAATCACACGGGATGATGCCGGTCATAAGGAAATTAGCAATATTCTCAAACCATGGCATATCACTCATCGACACAAAAAGTAGCTGCTCATCAGGAAATGCATCATTGATCTCTAGGCCATCACACGACCTTCCTTCCTCCTCCAAGCGGGACAAATGATCTGCCACTTGGTTTTCACTAACTTTCCAGTCCACAATTTCCAAATCAAACTCTTGGAGTAATAAGACCCATCACATCAGTCTAGCTTTGGAGTCTTTCTTTGTCATCAAATACCTAAGAGCTGCATGGTCGGTGTGCGCTATGACTTTGGCTCCCATAAGATATGGCCGAAATTTTTCCATTGCGAACACAATAGCCAACAATTCTTTCTCAGTCACCGTGTAGTTCCTTTGAGCCTCATTCATTGTCTTGCTTGCATAGTACACTGGATGAAACATTTTGTTCACTCTTTGACCCAAAATTGCCCCAACTGCAATATCACTCGCGTCGCACATGAGCTCGAAAAGCAAGCTTCAATTGGGTGCGGCAATGATCGGGGTGGTGGTCAACTTTTGCTTGAGAAGTTCAAAGGCTTTCATACATCCCTCATCAAACAAAAAATTTGCATCCTTCTCTAGCAGCTTGCATAAAGGATTCACTACCTTCGAAATGTCCTTGATAAACTACCGGTAGAACCCACATGCCCAAGAAACCTTCTAACCCCCTTAACAGAAGTGGGGGGAGGAAGTCTTGAAATCACCTCAATTTTGGCTTTGTCAACCTCAATATCATTCTTTGAAATTTTATGACCCAAAATTATGCCCTCCTCAACCACGAAGTGGCATTTTTCCCAATTTAGCACAAGATTGGTGTCTTTACACCGGGCCAACACTCTATCCACATTGTTTAAACACTCGTCAAATGAATCACCCACAACACTGAAGTTGTCCATGAACACCTCCAAAATATCTTCCACTCATCGGTGAAAATGGCCATCATACACTGTTGGAATGTTGCCAGTGCATTGCACAACCCAAAAGGCATCCGAGAGAAAGCAAAGGTGCCATATGGTCAAGTAAAGGTTGTCTTCTCTTGATCTGCTGGAGCAATTAAAATTTTATAGTACCCCGAATAACCATCCAAGAAACAATAGAAGGCATGCCCAGTAAGACGATCAAGCATTTGCTCAAGGAAAGGCAATGGGAAGTGATCCTTGCGGGTCACCTTGTTCAACTTGCGGTAGTCCATGCACACCCTCCATCCGGTCACTGTCCGGGTTGGAATAAGATCATTATTAGCATTGTTCACCATGGTCATACTACCCTTCTTCGACACGCATTACACCGGAGAAGTCCATGAGCTGTCAGAGATAGGATACACCACACCGACATCTAGCCACTTGATCACCTCTTTTTTCAAAAATTCTTGCATTGCCTCGTTCAACCTCCTTTGATTTTCCAAGGAGGGTTTTGCATCATCTTCCAAAATAATATTGTGCATACAGAATGCGGGGCTTATTCCCCGAATATCAGCTAAAGTCCATCCAATTTCCTTTTTCTGCTTTTTGAGCACCGCCAATGTGGAATCTACCTGCATGTTAGTAAGACAGGAGGAAAGAATAACTGGTAAAGTTGAATTGGAGCCCAAGAATTCATACGTGAGGTATGAAAGTAATGGCTTCAAGTCCAACACCAGGGTTTCTTCAATTGAAGGCTTCGTTGGAGGGGTCTTTCTATTTTTAAGATCCAAAGAGAGTTTCCTAGGCTCATAAGAATAAGAGCCCATTCCATGTAAAGCATTCATGCACTCCACTCGGCCAGCATCATCATTGACATCAAGATTCAAAAATACGGCCTCCAAAGGGTCCTCAGCATTGATCATTGCACTAGTATCATCAATTATTACAGCCATGACTAGATCCACAAATGAGCACACTTCGGTACAATTGGGCTGCTTCATTGACTTGCACACATGAAAAATGACCTTTTCATCATTCACCCTGAAAGTGAGTTTCCCTGCTTCCACATCCACTAGAGCCTTCCCCGTAGCAAGGAAAGGTCTCCATATTATGATTGAGACCTCATAATCTACCTCACAATCCAAGATCACAAAATCAGCTGGCAAGATAAATTTGTCCACCCGTACGAGCACATTATCAACAATACCCAATGGTTGCTTCATTGATCTGTATGCCATTTGCAATCGCATGGAAGTTGACCTCGGTGGCCCAATACGCAAAGTCTTGAAAACTGAGTAGGACATTAAGTTGATGCTTGCACCAAGATCACATAAAGCTTTAGCAAAGTGTGCACTCCCTATAGTGCAGGGGATAGTGAAAGCACCGGGATCCTCTAATTTCGGAGCCATTGAATGTACTATAGCACTAACTTGGTGGGTCATCTTGATAGTTTCACACTCTATGGATCTTTTCTTTTTCACCAAATCTTTCATGAATTTTGCATAGCCAGGCATCTGCTCTAAAGCCTCTACCAAAGGAACATTAATGGATAAGATCTTCATCATGTCAATGAACTTTTTGAATTAATTCTCATTTTTTTGCTTGGCTATCCTCTGAGGATAAAGGGGAGGTGGCCTAGGAAAGGGATCCTTAGCTTTTGGCACAACCGGCTCCGGCATTTCAATTACGTGCTCCCTAGATGAGTTCACGTAACTTTGTGTTTCCACCTCGGCATCTTGAATATTGATCCTCAATTCTTCATTAACATTTTCATCAACCACATTCTCAACTACCAAAGGAACTTCATCATCTTGCAACTCAACTTCTTCACCCAAAACTTGTATTTGTTAGGAGGCATTTACTTCACCACCTCGTCCACTCCTAGTTGTCACGACCATAACATGATTGTTCCCTCCGTTTGGGTTCACTACCATATCACTTGGTAGAACACCCTTAGGGCGTGCATTTAAAGACTGACATCAGAATCTGCATTCTTTTTCATCATCTATTCGAACATCATTTCAATACTACCCATTTCATTATTAGATGTACTAGGACCCTGGGATGGAAAAGGTGGTGGGTTGCTCGGTTGTTGGTACATTGGGGGCCTTTGAAATCCTTGACCCTAATTTCCTTGGTTATTGTTCCATCCACCTTAGTTGTTGTTGTTTCCACCCCAATTGTTGTTGCTTCCCCAGTTTCCCTAGTTGTTCCAGTTGTTATTCTGATTTCCCCAATTGTTGTTCCCTTGTTGTTGATTGTTCCAATTATTATTGTCTTGTTGTTGGTTACCCTAATTGCCCTGGAATCGCCATTGTTATTGTTGGTTGGAAGAATTTCCTCTCTGGCCTTGGTAATTATTCACATATTGCACTTCTTCATTCTACCCATCATAACAATCATCTTGGAATCCACCACAATCATTGTCAAACTGATCTGAATCCCCTTTGTTCTGTTGAACTCTCTATCTTCTATTGTTCACAAACATGTTAATAACCTCCATGGCATTTACTTGGCGAGGATTTTGAACTTGTTGTAACTGTGCCTTTGGTAGTTGTTCGTTGTTGTTGTAAGTTATGCTATAGCCTGACCATGGTCATATAGTTCTTTAAGCAAATAAGTGACCGTGGGGTCACCCTGTGGTACACTGGCTCTACTTTTCCAAGCGAAGGATGTGTCAGCCATTTCATCAAGAATAGCACAAGCTTCATCATAAGGCAGCTTCATGAAATTTTCCCCAGCCAATTGATTCTCTATGCACTGATTCATTGTACTGATGCCTCAATAGAAGGTCTATTGTATCATTGCCTCTGTCATATCATTATCAGGGCATTCTTTCACCATAGTTCTGTATCGCTCCCAGATCTCGTGCAATGGTTTAATAGGCTCCTGCTTGAAGGCTAAGATCTCATCCCTTAGTGCTGCCATGTGTCCTGGTGAGAAACATTTGTCAATAAACTTATCCGCCAATCATCCCAAATTGTGATGGAATGGTTGGGAAGTCGCTCAAGACAGTCCAATGCTTTCCCCCTAAGTGAGAATGGGAAAAACTTCAATCGAAGTGCATCCTCGGACATATTGGTTTGCTTGCTCCCCCAACAGGTATCCACGAACCCTTTGAGATGTTTGCACGTATTCTGAGTGGAAGCACCTGTGAAATACCCACGCTGCTCCAATAATGTCAGCATCACATTGGTTATTTGAAATTTCCCGACCGAATTTGGGGCGGAACAATAGAACTTGTATAGCCTTGGTTGGGAAGAACTCTGGGAGCCACTCTTGGAGGTGGCGGAGGAGGGTTAAGAACATTGTCATTTGCATTGGCCAGGCGGCCTTTACGTTGTTCTTGAGGTACAAGAGGCACCTTTTCATCTCCATTGTTGCCACGACCCCAACCCCGGCCGTGATGGCGCCCAACACCATGCTAGGCAAGCCCGACCAATTCAACAATGAATCCCTTTTTATTAAAAATTCAATGCCGATTAACAGGATTTAATTACCAAACTGATGTGAATAGAATTCTGAAATAAAGACGAAATGTGCAAAAATCATAATAATAATCACTACAAAAGCCCACCGATCCAGTGTCACGAGTCAAACGCCTCTAGTACAAGAGTCCAATATTCTGATACAAGAACAGTCTAAAAATGTAGAAAAGTTAAGAAAGATAGAGGGAGAAATCGGGTCGGCAGATGCCTTGCAGCTACCTCAATAACTCCGGTGAAATCTGAACTGCAGAATAGCTCAAACTATGCCTCAGGAACACCTGGATCTGCACACATGGTGCAGGGAGTAATGTGAGTACTCCGACCCAGTGAGTAATAAAAATAAATAGTGACTGACAGTATGAAATCACGTAAAAACACTACGCAGTTCTATATCAAAGCAGTAGGAACATTTAAACATCAATTAATGAAGAAGTCAGGTAAAATTCTTTAAAACCAGTACTCAACTCATATACTTTTCACAATAATCGAATTCATAATTATATCGCTGCGGTGTGCAGCCCAATCCGTATATTGCTGTGGCGCACAGCCCGATCTATAATAATAGTCAACTACGCTCACTGGGGGTGTACAGACTCCGGAGGGGCTCCTACAGTCCAAACACTATATTGTTGCGGCGCGCAGCCCGATCCATATATATAAATATACACTTGCTGCGGCGTGCAGCCCGATCCATATAAATATATTGCTGCGGCGTGTAGCCGTCCATAACGTATAAAAAATCCTCACTATTGGGTTCTCCACCCCTCTCAGTCAATATAAACATAGCCTCTCGGGCATACTAATATAAGATAGGGATCTCAGCCCACATATTACCTTCATTTCGGATTAGAAATCTCAAAAGCCGGCTCATATTATATTAATCGGTTAGAAACATGACTGAGGGTATGATTTTAACAAGTAAAGTGAGGTCAATCAGTACAATGCTCCTAAGGGTCCTACAGGTCGTTGCAAGGCCCTAAACATGGCAACTACCCCAAATCATAATGATAATAATTAAATCTCAGTCAAAATACAATAGAATCATCAATCGGGATGGACCAAGTCCCAATCCTCGGTAGTAATGGACCCCACGCTCATCACACAACGTGTGTCTCACCTCAACATAGCACTACATTGTGCAAATCCGGGGTTTCAAACCCTCAGGATATCATTTATAATTATTACTCACCTCAAGCCGGCTAAACTCTAGCTCACTATTCCCTTTCCTCTCAAATCGACCTCCTCGCGCGTCGAATCTGATCAAAACCACAACGAATACGTCACAATATGCTAAGGAAACAATACCCGATTGAAAAAGATCAAAAAATACCGCCTGGGCTCACTTCTTGAATCTCAGAAATTTTCACATCAATGGGTTCCTTATCTCGCCACGAGTCTATACATATCAAGAACTCTCAAATCCGAGCTCAAATGGCCCTTCAAATCCCAATTTAAAATTTCAAAAACTCAAGCCCTAGTTCTTCCCATTTTAGCCAAGTTTCCATGAATTTCAAGGTAAATTCCACAATTAAATCATGTTTTTAGTTCATAGGACTCACCTCCAATCAATCCCAGTTGAAACCCTCTTCAATTCCTCCCAAAAAGCTCTCATAATGCTTAACAATGGTGGAAAATGACTTAATCTCGCGGAACAAAAAATGTTTTAAAACCCTTCTGCCCGGTCATTACCGCATCTGTGGTCATTTAACCGCTTCCGCGGGACCGCTTCTGCGGTAATTCCTCCGCATTTGCAAAATTTCCCTTAATGCCAAATTCTAGCATCTGCGTTCAATAAGTCGCATCTGCGACTCCGCAGATGTGGCTCCCATTCCGCACCTGCAGTTCCAGTTGAATCCCTGACTTCCGCTTCTGCGATATTAGCCCCGCATCTGCGATGCCACATATGCGGCCTCTCATCCGCATCAGCGGAAATAGCTTCCCAAGCAAATCTCGCACCTGTGACCTCCTTTACGCATCTGCGATACCGCACTTGCGGTCCCTTTTCCGCAGGTGCGGAAATACCACTACCAAAAATTTTTCTGCAATAACACAAGCCCAAAACTCATCCCGCTAGCTATCCGAAATCACCCCGATGCCCCCGGGACCTCAACCAAAAGCACCAACACCTCCCATAACATCATTCAAACTTGTTCCAATCATTAAAATACCTCAAACAACACTAAGACCATCAATTTTCATGAAATTCAAGCCTAAGTTCTTCAAAAACTTCTGAAATACACATTTGATCAGAAACCTAACCAAATCACCTCCGAATGACCTGAAATTTTACACACAAATCCCAAATCACTTAACGAAGCTATAGCAACTCTCAGAATTCCATTCCGACCCTCAGATCAAAATCTCACCTATCAACCGGAATCCGCCAAAATTCTGACTTTGCCAGTTCAAGCCTAATTCTACACCGGACCTCCAAAACCACTTTCGATCATGCTACTAAGTCACAAATCATTCTACGAAGCTAACCGAATCACCGAAAATCACATCCAAGCCGTCTAACACATAAGTCAACATCCGATTGACTTTTCCAAACTAAGCCTTCCTTAAAGAGACTAAGTGTCTCATTTCCTTCTAAAATCAATCCAAACCAACTTGTTCATACAAGAAACTGATAATGAAGCATAAAGAAGCAAAAAATGGGGAAAATGGAGCGGTGAATCATGAGACGACGGGTCGGGTCGTCACATCCTCCCCAACTTAAACAAACACTCATCCTCGAGCGAGTCAAAAAACATATCTAAAGCCTCAAATAGGTGAGGGTATCTGCTCCGCATCTCTCGCTCGATTTCCTAGGTAGCCTCCTCCACGGGCCGACCTCTCCACTACACCTTCATCGAAGTAACATCCTTTGACCTCAACTTTCAAACCTGATGATCCAAAATGTTTGCTGGCTCTACATTATAAGTCAAATCACCCTCGAACTGAACCGTACTGAAATCTAGAACATGGAACGGGTCTCCAATATACTTCCGGAGCATAAAAACATGAAAAACGGGATGCACGCTCGACAAGCTAGGTGGAAAGGCAAGCTCATAAGCCACCTCCCCAATCCTCCTAAGTACCTCAAAAGGCCCAATGAACTGCGAACTCAATTTTCCTTTCTTTCTGAATCTCATAACACCCTTTGTGGGTGAAACCTTCAATAGGACCTTCTCACCAACCATGTAGGATATATCTCAAACCTTCCTGTCTGCATAACTCTTCTGTCGCGACTGTGCTGTACGGAGTCTCTCCTGAATCACCTTCACTTTCTCTAATGCATCCTGGACCAAATCTGTCCCCAATAGTCTAGCCTCACCAGGCTCGAACCAACCAACTGGAGATCTACATCGTCTCCCATATAAAGCCTCATACGGAGCCATCTGAATGCTCGACTGGTAGCTGTTGTTGTAGAAAAACTCTGCAAGCAGTAGAAACCGATCCCATCACCCTCCAAAGTCAATAACGCAAGCGCGTAGCATATCCTTTTATATGAATGGTGCACTCGGACTGCCCGTCTGTCTGAGGGTGAAAGGCTGTGCTCAACTATACCTGAGTACCTAACTCTCACTGAACAATCTACCAAAACTGCGAAGTAAACTGAGTGCCCAGATCTGATATAATGGAGGCTGGGACACCATGCAACTGAACCACCTCCTGAATATAAATCTCTGCTAGCCACTCTGAAGAATAAGTAGTACAAATAAGAATGAAGTGCGCGGACTTGGTCAGTCTGTCTACAATCACCCAAATAGCATCAAATTTCTTCAAAGTCCGTGGGAGTCCGGTAACGAAATCCATAGTGATCCTCTCCCACTTCCACTCAGGAATAATCATCTGCTGATTCAAGCCACCCGGTCTCTGATGCTCATATTTCACATGCTGACAATTGAGACACCGAGCTACAAACTCCACAATATCTCTCTTCATCCTCCGCCACCAATAGTGCTGTCTAAGATCCTGATACATCTTCGCGACACCCAGATGAATGGAATACCGCAAGCTATGGGCCTCTTCCTGTATCAACTCCCGAAGTCCATCCACATTGGGCATGCAAATCCGGCTCTGCATCCGCAACACACCATCATCACCAATGGTCACGTCTCTGGCATCATCATGTTGAACCCTATCCTTAAGGATAAGCAAATGCGGATCCTCATATTAACACTCTCTGATGCGGTCATAAAAGGAAGACCGAGAAACCATACAAGCCAACACCCGACTAGACTCTGAAATATCTAGTTGTACCAACCGATTGGCTAAGGCCTGAACATCAACTGCAAAGGGCCTCTACCCGACTGGAATATACGCCAAACTCCCCATACTCACTGCCTTTCGGCTTAAAGCATCGGCCACTACATTGGCCTTCCCTGGGAGATACAGAATGGTAACATCATAATCCTTCAGTAACTCTAGCCATCTCCGCTACCTTAAATTAAGATCCTTTTTCTTGAACAATTGCTGAAGACTGCGATGATCAGTGAATACCTCACAAGATACGCCATACAAGTAATGCCTCTAAATCTTCAATGTATGAACTATGGCAGCCAACTCCAAATCATGGAACAAGGTAGTTCTTATCATTAGGCTTCAATTGAAGAAAAGCATAAGCAATAACTCTACCCTCCTACATCAATACACAACCAATCCCAACTCTCGAGGCATCACAATATACAGTATAGGAACCTGAAGCTGATGCCAAAACCAATACTGGATCTATGGTCAAAGCTGTCTTGAACTTCTGAAAGATCTCCTCATACTCGTCCGACCATACAAATGAAGCACCCTTCTGAGTCAACTTCGTCAAGGGCGATGCTATGGAGGAAAATCCCTGAACAAACCAACGATAATAACCGGCCAACCCAATAAAACTACGAATCTTCGTGGCTGAGGACGGTTTAGGACAACTCTAGATCGCCTTTATCTTCTTCGGATCAATCTAAATACCCTCGTTAGACACCACGTGTCCCAAGAAAGCCACCGAACTGAGACAAAACTCACACTTGGAGAACTTTGCAAAAATCTTCTCCTCCCTCAATCTATGAAATACCACTCGTAAATGCTGCGCGTGCTCCTCCTTACTACGCAGGTATACCAGGATATCATCAATGAACACAATGACAAACGAATCCAGATAAGGCCAAAATACACTGTTCATCAGATGCATGAATGTCGCTGGGGCATTGGTCAGCCCGAAAGACATGACAAGAAACTTATATTGGCCATATCTAATCCTGAAAGTAGTCTTATGAATATCTGAATCCTTGATCTTCAACTGGTGATAGCCTGAACAGAGATCAATTTTGGAAAACACCCTCGCTCCCTGAAGCTGGTCAAACAAATCATCAATGCGAGGCAGGGGATACTTGTTCTTAATTTTTACCTTGTTCAATTGCCTATAATCGATGCACATTCTCATTGTGCCATCCTTATTCTTCACAAACAGAACTAGTGCACCCCAAGGTGACACACTAGGCCGAATGAACCCCTTATCTAGGAGTTCCTGAAGTTGCTCCTTCAATTCTTTCAACTCTACTGGTGCCATACGATATGGAAGAATAGAGATGGGTTGAGTGCCCAACACCTGGTCAATACCAAAATCAATATCCCTGTCCGGCGGCATGCCCGGCAGGTCTGCAGGGAATACATTGAAAAAATCCCTCACAACTGGAATAGAATCAATACTAGGAGTCTCAACTCCAACTTCCCTCAGAAAAGCTAGATATGACAAACAACCTTTACCAACCATACGCTGGGCCTTCAAGAAAGAAATCACCCTACTCGAAACATAATCAGTCACGCCACGCCACTCGATCCGCGGTACACCCGGCATAGCCAAAGTGACTGTCTTAGCATGATAGTCTAGAATAACATGACACGAAGATAACCAATCCACGCCTAAAATAATATCAAAGTCCACTATGATCAATAGCAATAGATCAACACGGGTCTCCAGACCCTCAATAACCACAATACATGACCGGTATACACGGTCCACAACAACAGCGTCGCCCACCGGGGTAGACACATGAACAAGTAAAGTAAGAAACTCCCGGGACACACTCAAATAGTGAGAAAAATATGAGGACACATACGAATAGGTAGAATCGGGATTAAATAATACTGAGGCATCTCTGTGGCAGACTGAAACAATACCTGTAATGACAATATCTAAAGCAATGGCATTTGTCCTGCCTGTCATAGCATGAAAATGAGCCTGGCCACCGCCTGATCGACCTCCCCCTCTGGGGAAACCCTTGGCTACCTGATCTCCACCCCTAGCTGAATGGGCAGGTGGTGAAGTAACTGGGGCAGAAGTCGAGGGCTAATCCCTCTACTGATGCTGACCATCACGGAGTCGAGGACACTGTCTCCTCATGTGACCAAACTCTCCGCACTCATAACAACTACGCAGTGCTGGAGATGGGGCACGAGATGAACTCTGAGCTGGGAGGGTGCTAAGTGAAGGCTAGACCTGCTGAGACCCATGATGACCACGACCTGAAGATGCCCCACGATACTTTGGACGGGCCTACTAAGCAAGCCTAAAAGTACGACCTCTACCATGTTGGAACTGGCCCCTCGAAGGAGCACCACTATAACTGCCCGATCCACGAGGCCTTTTGGGCTCCCTCTGCTCTCGCTCTCGACGGCGAACTAACTCGATCTCACAAGCGATATCCACCACCTCCTCAAATGTAACACCCAATACTCTCTCTCTAGTCATCACAATACGGAGATGATAGTTAAGGCCATCCATAAACCTCCTGATCCTCTCACGATCCGACGGAATCATCCAGGTGACATGACGAGACAACTCTGAAAACCTCATCTCATACTGAGTCACTGTCATATCTCCCTGTGTCAACCACTCGAACTGACTATGAAACTCCTCTCTACGAGACTGTGGTATTTACTTCTCCAAGAAGAGAGTGGAGAACTCTTGCTAGGTAAGGGGCGCTGCACCAAAAGGCCTACGCCTCTCATACGCCTCCCACTAAGTGAAGGCATACCCAGTAAGCTGAAAGGTAGTAAAGGCCACACCGCTAGACTCATAAATCCCCGTTGTACAGAGCATCCGCTGACACCTGTCAAGTAAACCCTGGGCATCCTCGCCCTCAGCACTACTGAATGTCGGAGGCTGGAGTTTACCAAACCTCTCAAGACAATGCTGCTCATCCTCCGGCATAGCTGGAACCCTAAACTCCTGCACTGGTGCAACTTGCTGAGCTGGAGGTGCCTATGTAGTCCCTGCACTACCTACTCAGGTGTGCGGGCAGCAGGGGTCTGATTGTCTCCCCCGGCCTGCGAAGTAGCAGCTGCTGTGGTGGCTGAAACTGCCTGAGCCAGGCTAGTGCAAACTGTCAAAATCTGAGTCAAGGTCTCTTGTAGACCCGGAATCACGATGGGCATAGCTGGCGCCTGAGCTGGTACTACTGGAGTTTGATCCAGAATTGGGATAGCTGATGGATCAACAGATGCTGCCCTCGATACTCTGCCTCTGCCACGACCACGACCACGTCCACGGACTCTGGTGGTCTCAGTGGGTGGCACTGGTGGTCGTCCACCTCATCTAGTAGCTCGTGTCCTCACCATCTGTGAGAGAATAGAATAATAAAAGTTTAGTTCTTGAGTCAACAAAGTTGCACGACAAGAATTTTAAGAATATGAAGTTTTCCTAAAGGTTTCGCAGCCTCCCGAGGATAAATACAGACATCTCCGTACCAATCCACGAGACTCTACTGAACCGGCTCATGACTCGCGAGACCTAGTAACTTAGGCTCTGATACCAACTTGTCATGACCCCAACCCCGGTCGTGATGGCGCCCAATATCATGCTAGGCAAGCCCGACCAATTCAACACATAATCCCTTTTTATTAAAAATTCAATGCCTATTAACAGGATTTAATTACCAAACTGATGTGAATAGAAGTCTGAAATAAAGATGAAATGTGCGGAAACCATAATAATGATCTCTACAAAAGGCCACCGATCTGGTGTCACGAGTCAAAAGCCTCTAGTACAAGAGTCCAATAGTAGTCTAAAAATGCAGAAAAGTAAATAAAGATAGAGGGAGAAATCGGGTCTGCGGACGCCTTGCAGCTACCTCAATAAGTCCGGTGAAATCTAAACTGCAGAATAGCTCGAACTACACCTCAGGAAAACCTGGATCTGCACACACGGTGCAGGGAGTAATGTGAGTACTTCGACAAAGTGAGTAATAAAAATAAATAATGACTGACAGTATGAAATCACGTAAAAACACTATGCAGTTCTATATCAAAGCAGTAAGAACATTTAAACAACAATTAATGAAGAAGTCAGGTAAAATTCTTTAAAATCAGTACTCAACTCATATACTTTTCACAATAATCGAATTCATAATTATATTGTTGTGGCGTGCAGCACGATCCGTATATCGCTGTGGCACACAGCCCGATCCATAATAATTGTCGACTGCACTCACTGGGGGAGTACAGACTCCGGAAGGGCTCCTACAGCCCAAGCGCTATATTGCTACGGTGCGCAACCTGATCCATATATATAAATATACACTTGTTGTGGCGTGAAGCCAGATCCATATAAATATATTGTTGCGGCGTGCAGCCCGATCCATAACGTATAAAACATCCTCATTATTGGGTTCTCCACCCCTCTCATTCAATATAAACATAGCCTCTCGGGCATACTAATATAAGATAGGGATCTCAGCCCACATATTACCTTCATTTCGGATTAGAAATCTAAAAAGGCAGCTGAAATTATATTAATCAGTTAGAAAAATGACTGAGGGTATGATTATAACAAGTAAAGTGAGGTCAATCAGTACAATGCCCCTAAGGGTCCTACAGGTCGGCACAAGGCTCCAAACACGGCAACTAGCCCAAATCATAATGATAATAATTAAATCTCAGTTGAAATACAGTAGAATCATCAATCGGGATGAACCAAGGCCCAATCCCCAGTAGTAGTGGACCCCACGCTTATCATACAACATGTGTCTCACCTCAACATAGCACTACGTTGTACAAATCCGGTGTTTCAAACTCTCAGGACATCATTTATAATCATTACTCACCTCAAGCCGGCTAAACTCTAGCTCGCTATGCCCTTTCCTCTCAAATCGACCCCCTCGCGCGTCGAATATGATCAAAACCACAACGAATACGTCACAATATGCTAAGGAAACAATACCCGATCGAAAAAAAATCAAAAAGTACCAAAAATCTCGAAATTAGCAAAACCCGAGCCCCGGGCCCACTTCTCAAATCTCAAAAATTTTCACATCAATGCGTTTCTTATCTCTCCACGAGTCTATACATATCAAGAACTCTCAAATCCGAGCTCAAATGGCCCTTCAAATCCCAATTTAAAATTTCAAAAACTCAAGCATTAGCTCTTCCCATTTTAGCCAAGTTTCCATGAATTTCAAGGTAAAATCCACAATTAAATCATGTTTTTAGTTCATAGGACTCAGCTCCAATCAATCCCAGTTGAAACCCTCTTCAATTCCTCCCAAAACGCTCTCACAATGCTCAACAATGGTGGAAAATGACTTAACCTCGCGGAACAAAAAATGTTTTAAAACCCTTCTTCCCAGTCATTACCGCATCTGCACCGCTTCTTCGGTAATTCCTCCGAATTTGCGGAATTTCCCTTAATTCAAAATTCCCTCATCTGCGGTCAATAAGTCGCATCTGCGACTCCGCATATGCATCTCCTATGCCGCACCTGTGGTTCGTGCTGAACCCCTTACTTCCGCTTCTGCAATACCAGCCCTGCATCTACGATGCCGCATATGCGGCCTCTCGTCCACATCTGCGAAAATAGCTTCCCAAGAAAATCTCGCACCTGCAACCTCCTTTACGCATCTGCGATACCGCACATGTGGTCCCTTTTCCGCAGGTGTGGAAATACCAGCACCAGAAATTTTTCTGCAATAACACAAGTCCAAAACTCATCCCGCTAGCCATCCGAAATCACCCCGAGGCCCCCTGGACCTCAACCAAAGCACCAACACCTCCCATAACATCATTCAAACTTGTTCCAATCATTAAAATACCTCAAACAACACTAAAACAATCAATTCTCATCGAATTCACGCCTAAGTTCTTCAAAAACTTCCGAAATACGCATTCGATCAAAAACCTAACCAAATCACCTCTGAATGACCTGAAATTTTACACACACGTCCAATATCACTTAAAGAAGCTGCAGCAACTCTCAGAATTCCATTCCGACCTCAGATCAAAATCTCACCTATCAACCGGAATCCGCCAAAATTCTAACTTTGCCAATTCAAGCCTAATTCTACATCAGACCTCCGAAACCACTTCCGATCATGCTCCTAAGTCAAAAATTATTTCCCAAAACTAACCGAATCACCAAAAATTACATCCGAGTCCTCTAACACATAAGTCAACATCCGGTTGACTTTTCCAAACTAAGCCTTCCTTAAAGAGACTAAGTGTCTCATTTCCTTCTAAAATCAATCCAAACCAACTTGTTCACACAAGAGACTGATAATGAAGCATAAAGAAGCAAAAAATGGGGAAAACAGAGAGGTGACTCATGAGACGATGGGTCGGGTCGTCACAATTGTCCTCAACCTCCTCCCCCGCATTCACGTTTCCAAGAGAGTCATTAGCATTTAATGCCATTTTGTAATTGATGTATTGACACAAACGAACTAGTAACAAAGAAGGAAAGAAGAACAAAATATAAATCTATCTAGATAGATAGTCAAAACCGTTAGCTCCCCAGCAACAGCGCCAAACAGTGATCGTGGCCTACCCCGCACTACTAATTTAAGTAGCGAGAGAGGGTCAAAGCATCTTTTACCCGATTTTTGGTCGGGATCGATATCCACAGAGAGCTATAATTGGAATCGAGTATCTATCTAGTTTAGGATTGCGTATGTGTTCTTAATTACACTTCTATTTATTTTTGGGGTTTTTTTGTTTACTTCTACTATTATCAAACTACAAATGATAATTGAAGCTAAATTATGCAAAGAGTTATAATGCTACGAGTTGTTCAAATAAGATAAACAACACTAGGATAGTGACTTTTGCCTAGGTAGTAAATTGACGGGTACTTGAGTCTAAGGCATGTTTGACATATTTAGGGAGTATGATATAACCGTTGCACGACTTTACCCACTCTACACCTCTCGGTGGCTTGAGTGATTTTGCCCGAATTGACTTTCTCTAGATCAATTGGGTATGCAAATTTGCACAAGCAACTAGGGTTCAAGTTGGGTATTACGATCTATCGGTTTAACCCTTTAATTGGGGCTATCAATTCTCTTGAGTACGCCCCAATTCCTTGTTGGACTAATTATAGAGACTTAGGCTCTCTTTCTCAAGCAGAGCAAAAGTCAACTAAACACAAACTAGTGTTTGCAACCACTAATTTAACAATTAAAAATGGAATTAACACAAATATCAAACACCCATAGTCAATCAAAGCCCTAAAATACAAGACCCATTAATTACCCACACTAGGATTGAGCCACAACCCTAGCTTATGGGACTAGTGGCTCATAATTAAAGAAGAAAAATAAGAAATAGATGAAGATAAAATTATATTAAATAATTACTAAGATAAACACAAAGATTCAATGAAGAAATATAGATAAAATTGCCCAAAATAGCTACAAACTTCGAACCCACGAGCACAACTATAATCTGATACTATATGCTTGACCAAAAAATGGAAAAAAAGTTATTTATACTAAGCTGACAATTCTGGACCCCCTGCAGGGTTAGTGTGGACCGCGGTCCACACTACGGCTTTGGACTTGAAAAATAGCTCTCTGAACCTTGGTATTGCAGACCGCAGAGAATGAACTGCGACCATGGAGGCTTCTAGTGTGATCCGCACGGAATGGACTGTGGACCGCATTATCTTGAAAACTTAAATTGGCATTCTCTGAATCTTAGCTCTGCGGACCGCACAGCATCAAGTGCGACCTTATTGGTCTCAGTACAGACCGCACAAATCCTAGTGCGACCGCATTGCCTTTTTTCCTTGGAATCGACCTCTCTGAATCTCCTAGTGCGGACCACACAAAGTATTGTGCGGCCGCACTGGACTTGTTTTTCCTGAGCTTGTCTTGTGTTTGGAACTTTTGCAAGTTTCACTCCTTTTGAGCTGATCTTTGACATCTTGTCCTTTTGTTGATCAAACCTGCAATCAAGTACAACTTGTGAGCCTTTTTGGGACTATTTTTATATGAATTTCTAAACAAAGCATAAGCAAGAAGGAGTATAAAATACGTCAAAATCCATAGTTATCTGTGTGCATGGACTACCGCAAGCTAAATAAGGTGACCTATAAAGATCATTTCCCATTGCCTTACGTTGACCAGATGCTTGATCGTCTTGCTGGGCGTGCCTTCTATTATTTCTTGAGTGGCTATTTGGGGTACAATAAAATTTTGATAGCTCCAGAGGATCAGAAGAAGACAACCTTTACTTGTCCATATGGCACCTTTGCCTTTTATCGGATGCCCTTTGGGTTGTGCAATGCATCGGTAACATTCCAACGTTGTATGATGGCCATTTTTACCGATATGGTGGAAGATATTTTGGAGGTGTTCATGGACAACTTCAGTGTTGTGGGTGATTCATTTGATAAGTGTCTGAAAAATCTGGATAGAGTGTTGTCCCAGTATGAAGACATCATCTTGTGCTAAATTGGGAAAAATGCCACTTCATGGTTGAGGAGGCATAGTGTTGGGTCACAAAATTTTAAAGAATTGTATTAAGGTTGATAAAGCCAAAATTGAGGTGGGTTTCAAGACTTCCTCCCCCCACTTCTGTCAAGGGGGTTAGAAGTTTTCTTGGGCATGCGGGGTTCTACCGACGCTCTATCAAGAACTTTTCGAAGGTAGTGAATCCTTTGTGCAAACTGCTATTCTGGAGAAATCCTGTACAAAACGCCTGTAATAGCCTGCTAAGCCTAAAAAGCTGCGAATCTCTGTAGGAGAAGTAGTTCTGGGCCATTTCTGCACAGCTTCAGTCTTCTTAGGATCTAACATAATTCCATCTTTGGATACAACATGCCCCCAAAATGCTACTGAATCTAGCCAGAATTCACACTTCGAGAACTTAACATAAAGCCGATGTTCTCGCAATGTCTGCAACACAGTTCTGAGATAATTCTCGTGTTATCCTTGGCTACGAGAATATATATGGATATCATCAATAAATACTATTATAAATCTATCCAGAAACGGCTTGAACACCCTATTCATTAAATCCATGAATGCAGCTGGAGCATTTGTCAGTCCGAAAGACATCACAAGAAACTCATAATGCCTGTATCGACTCCTGAAAGAAGTCTTAGAAATATCTTCATCTTTTATTCTAAGTTGATGATAACCAGAACGGAGGTCAATCTTTGAAAAGTGGACAGCTCCTTGTAACTGATCAAACATGTCATCTATACGAGGCAAAGGATATTTATTGCGTATTGTTATCTTGTTCAACAGCCTGTAGTCAATGCACATTCTCAGGGACCCGACTTTCTTCTTTACGAACAGTACTGGTGCACCCCATGGTGATACACTAGGTCTAATAAAACCTGTATCTAACAAATCCTGTAACTGTTGCTTTAGCTCCCTCAATTATGTTGGTAGCATTCGATATGGGGGTAACGATATGGGTTGTGTGTCAGGTAGCAAATCAATACCAAAGTCTATTTCTCGTACTAGAGAAAATCCTGGTAAATCCTCAGGAAATACATCAGAAAATTCTCTCACTACCGGTACATTTTCTATACTATATTTTTCATTTCTTGTGTCATTTACAATAGCTAAGAGACACAAACAACCTATCTTCAGAAGTCGTTGAGCCTTCATAAAAGAGACAACTTTGCAAGTCTCTAGAACCTGACCCCCTTTTAGAATAAAATTAGGTTCATTTGGTATCTCAAACTTGACTATCTTTGCATGACAATCGACGAGAGCATAGCAAGAAGGTGACCAATCCATTCCCATCAGCATGTCAAAGTCAATCATATTAAGTACAATAAGGTCAGCTAAAGTGTCTCTACCCTCAACCCGAATCTGACAAGCACGATACATGTTTTCAACTAATAGAGACTCTCCAACAGGAGTAGCAACTAGAGAAGGATCATCAATAGCTCAGGTTGTCTACTAAACCTCAAAGCAAAGACGAGGACACATAGGAGTGAGTAGATCCCGGATTAATCAATGCAAGTGCATCAAATGAACAGACAGAAAGAATATATGTAACCACAATATCCAAGGCATGAGCATCCTGTCTAGTAAAGGCAAAAACTCTCTCCTGACCTCTGCCAGCATTCCCAAGTCCTTGATTCATAGTAGCATGGTCAGCAGCACCTCGATCTCTATTTCCTGTACCTGTAGCACCTGAAGCATTACGAGCAGTCTGAGTCGGTGTAGCTGACTGAATAGAAGCCTAGTTGAAATTTCCCGGAGGATGAGGGCAATCCCTCATGTGATTTCCCAAGTCCTAACTGGCCACACCGAAAGCACTCTCCAGTTAGAACACAACATTGGCCCAACTGTGATCTACCACAGGTCTGGCAGACTGGAGTAGTGGCATATATCTGCCCAAAATTACGATGTCCAGATGCTGACGCTCACCTAGTACCCTATCTATAATCTGGCCTATATGTGGACTATAAAGACAAATGTGTCCCTGTTTGAGAACCCTGTTGTTGTTGTCCCTGATTTCCTGTTCTTTGATTTTTACTAAAACTGCCATCGAAAGACCCTCATGTCCCTTCTTACGTAAATCACTAGTTGTACGCTCATCGCTTCCCTTGTTTTTAATCTTTCTAGCAAGGTCGACTACATCATAGTAGGATAAAGTCTTCTTCTGTAGGGCTAGTGCAGTGTATAGACGACCAACCAATCCATCAATAAACCTCTAAACTCGAGATTCTTCTGTAGGCATTAAGTAAGGAGCATATATAGCCAGCTTACAAAACTTAGTGTTATATGTTGACACATCCATATCTGGAGTCTGAACCAATCTCTCAAAGTCTCTAGCATATTTTTACATCAGGCTGTCTGGTGGGAAATGATTCTTGAACAACTTAGTGAACTCATCCCATGTCAGTGGTGCTACTCCTGCCGGCCTTCCTAGCAATACAGTTCCATACCATGTGTTAGCCATATCCTCTGGTTTTTATGCTGCGAGCTCTACGACTCTCTCACTAGAACATCCTAGAGCACGTAATGCCTTGAGTTTCCCATCCAAGAAACTTTGAGAATCTGCTGAATTATTGGAACCTGTTAATTTTGGTGATTTCAATTTCAAGAATTCTTGTACGGATACTTCCTTATTACCGAAAGTCTTAGTCTGTGCAGGTGCTTGTGTATATAAAGTAGCCCGAGGAGCTGAACTTCTACCCTGAGTAGGCACCAATGCCTCTTACACATTCAATAACCTTGCCACTGCATCTGCAGGTAAGGCAACAGTACGTACAACAGTTGGCACTAGTAATGGAGCATCCTGAACTCCCTGCCCTCGCACTTGATCTGGCATTGCAGCTTAGGGTTGACCCATGTTCCCAACTTCAGATTGAGGAGCAGTCTGTCTTCTAGTTTGATGAACCCCAACTTGTCCTCCACCCTAGGTAGCATCACGTCCAGCAGATGAGGGTGTGCGTGTCCTAGCCATCTGTGAAAGAAATATTCCAAAGTAAATCTCAAGTTATCTCAATGAAAGATCAAAGAATGAAAGAAGGGAAAATATTCCTAGATGTTTAGTAGCCTCAAGATCATAAGTATGGGTGCCTAAATACCCATGAAAAAGACTCTACTAAACATTGCTCCATGACTCAGGACTAAAAGCCTAAGCTCTGATACAAACTTTGTCATGACCCAATTTAGGATCATGACCGGCACTTAGGAGCAAGTGCCTCCAAGTAAGCCTCATTGGTATTTTACAAAAAATCGGGCAAAGTTTCCCCTATTCAAAGAAAAGACCATAACAATAAATAAAATCTCCGCTCACACGAACAAGTGCAAGGCTCACCAATAACTATCAACATGTGAGCTCTAATTAACAAAATCCTCGCATGCGTCAACTGCTGTCTCTATAAAAAAAATTAGCGGGGAATGAGTCGCTATCTTAGTGAGTAATAACACTTAATCACAACCGTTTTTATTGGGTACATGTTAGAAAGCATGCTAGTATCTCAAATCGAAAATAACATAAAAATGCCCTTTCAGAAACAATAAATTATTTCCAGTCTCGTCATGTTTTTCTGGTAGTATAATAGAATTAACAATTCAGTAATAAGCACGGTAACCACTGTATAATATCAATATTCACATTTGGGAGGTTTCAATGAACAGATCATGTAATTGGTATAACTATGGACTTCTTCGCAAGCAGTCAAATATAATGGTAGTCCCTACTCGAGGAAAATCGATAACGGTATGCAAGTTCTACCTTCCCACTAGCGAGGGCGATAACTGTACTCTATAATCGGTAAATACAAGGTGCACCAGGTCTAATGAATCTGCCGTTAGCTACGAGATCCTTCAAAGTATACTCCCATTTATACTTGTGTCTGTATCCGTATATACTCATAGGGAAATATTTTAAAACTATATAGGGCATTTTGGTCTTATCAAATCATGTAATTTCATTTAGATAATAGTAAATTCAAGTAACGGTAAAACAGATCTAGTGACAACGAAAATATTTAAAACAACGGTAATATTCTCAAATAACTATTTCGGTATCATATCGAGTAAAAGGCTTGTCCCACATGCAATTCAAAATAATCGGTAACATATTCATATTAAAAATTATGTGTAAATCATGCAGGCTATGAAAACACAAATTGCGGTAAGATTACTACTCACAGTACTTGTGTCGAGATACCAAATGCTTCACCTCGAACAATTTGTACAAATTCCTCCAATCAATCTATAATTACATAATATCGATCTCGTGTTAATTGCCTCATTTAGGCTAAATCCATTACTAATTTAGAATACCCAATTGTCGGGATTCGTGTTTGAGTCTTAGTTTGGGGATTTATATTTAATCATAGAACTAGTCCATAATTCTATCAATTTCAAACTATTTAGTATAATTTATTCCTCTAA